>JAPIVC010000579.1:0-100879 GCA_030586385.1 Camponotus fellah | reverse complement strand
ATTTCGTTCGGGTTCCTCTCTCCTCATCCGCAGGCCCTGCTGGGGCGAGGGTTTCGGAGAGTTTCGTCCCACAGGGACCTCTCTTACTCCCCTCGCCAGAAACGGCAACCCTCGTAACGATAATAATTACAAAACTCAGGAATTTAATCGTTAAAACAAAAACCTCTAACAAAAATGTAAATATTTATTAAATGATAAAATATTTTTTAAAATAATTGGACAATATAATTCAAAAAATCTAAATTCGATTGCTTTGTAACGTTTACATTCATTTAAAGAATATGTTTTTCTTACAAAATTAAATGGAATACAAGATTTTATTTGAATAAGATAATTTGAAATTTCTTCTATATGTGTTTTAGATAATTTATGTGCAGTAGGCCCAAAAGGTCACATATTCAAAATTAATTTTTTTATCACACCAAGACATACTAAATGCATGTATTCAAGAGGAAAACTCTTTATCATATCAAGGTATATTCTCTAAAACTGATTTTCCTAAATGATGTTCAGATTGGACTTTGTCACGAAAATTTTCATTTGTTCTCTTGTTATAATTAATTTTAGGAAAACAAATTCTCCTTTTATAAACACTCTTCTTTTTATATATTTTTCTTTCTGCATACATTTGGTACATGAAAAGAATCCAACATGACTTTTGCAATAAGTAATAAATGATTTTGCTGAAGCATCACAAATAAATGCTTTGATTAAAAATGATATTATGATTGTTATATATATTATGATTGTTAAAAATATTATTGTTATAAATATTATGATTGTTATATATAAAACCTTGTTGTAATAATTCACTAGCTTCTACTACAAAGTCTGATAAAAAGTCATTAGCATTATTAGGCTTTCATAACCGTGATATATATCAATTACAGTTACATATTAAAGATCCAACATGACTTTTGCAATAAGTAATAAATGATTTTGCTGAAGCATCACGAATGAATGCTTGATTAAAAATGATATATTATGATTGTTATATGTAAAACATTATTGTAATAATTCTCTGTAATAATGAATGCTTTGATTATAAATGGTATTATGATTGTTAAATTGTGATTGTGAAATCATACAATTTTTGTCTGAAACATGTTTGCTGAAAATACTTCGTTGAAGAATTATCCCGGTGCGTTTTTTTTTAAATAGACATTGTATAATTTGAATAAAATAAATTTCACATGCGTATGATATATTTTTGTATTTGTGTCATTATAAAATGAATTTCAGATATGTATGATATATTTTGTATTTTTGCATTTGTATCATTATAAAATTCGATAATCTAATACTCCCCGTAACTCAGCGACATCTTTTTCTAATTGAGTGCCTTGTAGCTCCGTTATCTTTCTTCCTGAATCTTCCGCCTCGTCCGAAGATGTCGTTTGAAATCGTCGCGGTTTGATGATATTCCGTTTGGGACGATTCTCCATATCCTTTCTGTAAATATATATATATATATATTGGATTAATAATTGATACTTTACATTTAGTAACACAAGTCGATACAAATTTAAGGTCTGTTTTTTTTGGCTGCAGCTCATCCTATAAATTAATAAGAGAAACCATATGGTTTCTCTTATAAATGCATACATTATACAGTTTTCTCTTTCCTACCAAGTATAAAGTTGTATGAAGAGCTTTGACGTTCCGTGCCATTTCTCTAATATTCTTGCGTATTGCTTTTATTGTTTTTCTAGGAATCGAAATACCACTTCTACGAAAGCGCAGATTCTTGGCTTGATGTTTTTTTACTATGCAGAATATGTGTATGTAAATGCAGACCATTAGACCAAAGGGCACGAAAAAAAAGACTACTGAACAATATTCGAAATTCTTTGTGAGTCAGGAATCTGAAAATTTTATTATATTTATATATGTATATATTATTCTATGGCATATAATATATTCAAAAAAATATCACAGACTTATATACATAAATTTTTTGAAAATGCGAACTTAGAAATTAATTCTATGAAACATTAAACGTTAAAAGAGTCTTTAAGATAGAAAGGGCCTTTATGTTTTAATGATATACTTACGCGGTTTCTTTGCATTCTTCAGATTGAAAACCTTCACCTTCAACTAAATTAAAGTATACGGCGAAAAAAGAAATTGGTAGGACCCACAATAGAATCAATAAAATTGTAGTATTTCTTGAACAAAAGAGAAAAATTTTTGTAAGTACTTGTGTATCGTTCAAATAAATTTTCGACAATCTGAATGATAATACTTGTATGTCAGAATCGAAAGATAGTGGAGCGGTCTACGAATACCCAGATAATGATTGATAGCTAAAGCCAATAGGTGAAATACGGTAATTATCACTCCTCCCAATCTCATAACTTCAGTACCAATAGAAAACAATCCACACCTAAAAGATAATGTGATTCTTTCATTCATGTTTATTTCATTAATGTTTAATAAAACATTTATTTTTATATATACATATATTTGCGGAATTTTACATTTATGCAGGCTGTTTTACAATGTATTGATTCGAAAATAGAAAGAATTATGAATATAATGTTGAAAAAGTTATTATAATTACAATTAAAAATAATTTTATATATATATATATATATATATATATGTACAGACTGTCCCGCAACTACCGCTCCATATTTTAAAGGTAGATTCTCTGACCAATTTAAAAAACGATTTTTCCTCAGCGAAAATGTCGAAAAAGAAAATTATTTTTTGCATATTTCCAATTTTTGTCATGATGTATCTTTCTAACTAAGCCTTAAATTAAAATTCTATTAAAGTAAACTCTACCTAAAATTAATTAAAGAATGTGACTTTATTAATATTTTATTCCCATAAGGCTTAATTTGCGAAAAATCCTTTATTTTCAATCATTTATAACTCGAAAACTATTAGTGCCTCGACATTTTCGCTGAAGAAAAAAATCGTTTTTAAATTAGCCAGAGAATCTACTTTTAAAATATGGAGCGGTAGTTGCGGGACACCCTCTATATATATATATATATATATATATATATATATATATCAATTTTTTCTTAACATTTCTTAAAACCTGCTAATAAAAATATAATTTGTTTAAAAATTTAGTTATTGAATTTCTAAATTGAATCATGTTTGAAACTTGTGAAGTTGCGTATGTATCTATTTCTAATTAATTAATATTTAATTATAAAAATCAATAGGATCTTACCTTCCAATTTAATTTCAAGTCCATAGTGTATGAAACTATTCACAATGAGTCCTACGCCTAATACACTACTGGAAAAAGCATCTGCACCTAGAAGAGCAATATGATTTTTAGATGTATTTTTATGATATCGCAAGAAAAACTTAATGACATGTTTATGACTATGTATCAACAAATCGTGAGCAACAGTGTTGCGCCGAAAAAGAAATAAAATGGCAAGCTCCATTCGAATAGCGGCTTGGAATGCTAACGATCTCGTACAGCGTAACTTAGAACTAGAATTATTCTTTGTTAACCAGAGAATTGATTTCTGCTTAATAGCCGAAACCCACTTCACTAAGGAGACGGTCATGCGGTTTAGAGGTTATAAAGTTTATCACACCCATCTAATAAATGTAGAGGAGGCTCAGTAATAATCAAGGAAAATATTAAACATCATGAAGAAATAAACTTCTCCTCCAAAATAATACAGGCAACAACTATAAGGATTCACATTAAAAAACTTCAGTGTAATATATCTGCAGTATATAGCCCCCCCAAAACATAAGATTATGGAGGACTATATTGAATTCTTACAATCTTTGGGCAATCGCTTTGTGACTGGCGGTGATTTCAATAGCAAGCACACGTGTTCGAGATTAACAACCACCAAGAGAAGAAGAAGCGGTCCAGACATCATATAATGTTTTATCAGAAGGAACCCCAATTTATTGGCCATCCGATCCGAACAAACGACCAGATGTTATTGACATGTTCATATGCAGAAGGATATCAACCAACTTCACAAAGATAGAGGGATCACTAGACGTAGTATATGATCACTTAGTAGTGATCATATACTTACCTATAATACTTATCCTGAGCGAGCTTGTGATAACTAAATCACCAGCACTCGCGCTCACTAACAAAAGTACTGATTGAGAAGGGAATATAGCGAATACTTAGAATACTCAATTGTTCTCAACATCCCGCTTAAAAATAAGGAGTAGCTTGAAGACGATGCTAAATTGCTCACAGAATTACTGCTACATGCTGCAAAAAAGAACACGCCAGAACTAAAACAACGTGCTCCAGGGAAAAACTATTCCCTAGAAATAAAACAACTGATTTTGGACAAAAAAAGAGCACGGAGGAAATGGCAGCAAACAAGACACCCTGCAGACAAAAATGTATTTAGTAATCTCAACCAGTAGTTAAAAAGACTACTAAGTAACATAAAAAATGCTGGTATTACAAGCTATCTCGAGAATCTTACTGATGAAAAAGATACCGATTACTCGATATGAAAAGCAGTTAAACGCATTAGACATCCTATTCTTAATGCTTCATTAATTAAGAAAAACAATAATGCTTGGGCAAGAAGTAATCAGGAAAAGGCCGATGTTCACGCGGATCAACTGGAAAGTGTTTCAATTGGATGCATTTAGACATAGTACAATTGGACACGTTGCAAATGGACACATTGCAATTGGACACAAAACATTGCACACGATTCAATTGGACACAGTGCAATTGGACACAAGAATTTTGGGCACTGTAGCTTTTGGACACACGTTTCGTTCTTTTGGACACCGTTTAATTGCACACCGTTCAATTGCACACCGTTCGTTTGCACACCGTTCGATTGGACACCGTTTAGTTGCACACTGTTCGATTGGACACCAAAAATACATACTGTTCGATTGGACACCAAAAATATATACTGTTCGATTGGACACCAAAAATGTATATTGTTCGATTGGACACCGTCAATTGCACACCGTTCGATTGGACACCGTTCAGTTGCACACTGTTCGATTCGACACCGTCAATTGCACACCGTTCGATTGGACACCGTTTAGTTGCACATCATTCGATTGGACACCGTTTAGTTGCACACTGTTCGATTCAATACCGTCAATTACACACCGTTCGATTGGAAATCGTTTAGTTGCACACTGTTCGATTGGACACCGTCAATTGCACACCGTTCGATTGGACACTGTTTAGTTATACACTGTTCGATTGGACACAGTTCTTTTGTGCACAGTTTTATAAACCTGTGAAATCCCAGTTTGTGTTGCAAAGTACACGTATAGCCTGCACACCTCTACCCCCCGCTCCACCCCCATCCTGTTGCAAACCCATGTGAAACCTCCTTTTGCATGAAAAAGTATATATGCGCAAAAGAACTGTGCCCAAAAGAACTGTGTCCAATCGAACGGTGTGCAATTGACGGTGTCCAATTGAACAGTGTGCAATTAAACGGTGTCCAATCGAACGGTGTGCAAACGAACGGTATGCAATTGAACGGTGTGCAATTAAACGGTGTCCAATCGAACGGTGTGCAAACGAACGGTATGCAATTGAACGATGTCCAAAAGAACGAAACGTGTGTCCAAAAGCTACAATGCCCAAAATTCTTGTGTCCATTTGCAACGTGTCCAATTGTACTGTGTCAAGTGAATGCCACTCTTTCAATTGTACCCAAGATAGACAGCGAAAGAAAACCTCATCATTAGGGACTGCGATAACGATATACTCCAGTATCACCTAAGGAGGTTTGGGAAACTATTAAGCGCTTAAATACAAAAAAAGCCCCTGGCCATGACCTAATCACAGCGCAAATGCTGAAAGAGCTGCCTTTCTGCGGAATAATGAAGCTAACACACCTATTCAATGCTTCATTTAGGCTGCGGTATGTTCCTAGGCAATGAAAAATAGTTGAAGTTATCACTATCCCAAAGCCTAGTACAATAGTTACAATAGTTACAATACTTTTTCAACATTATATTCATAATTCTTTCTATTTTCGAATCAATACATTGTAAAACAGCCTGCATAAATGTAAAATTCCGCAAATATATGTATATATAAAAATAAATGTTTTATTAAACATTAATGAAATAAACATGAATGAAAGAATCACATTATCTTTTAGGTGTGGATTGTTTTCTATTGGTACTCGAAGTTATGAGATTGGGAGGAGTGATAATTACCGTATTTCACCTATTGGCTTTAGCTATCAATCATTATCTGGGTATTCGTAGACCGCTCCACTATCTTTCGATTCTGACATACAAGTATTATCATTCAGATTGTCGAAAATTTATTTGAACGATACACAAGTACTTACAAAAATTTTTCTCTTTTGTTCAAGAAATACTACAATTTTATTGATTCTATTGTGGGTCCTACCAATTTCTTTTTTCGCCGTATACTTTAATTTAGTTGAAGGTGAAGGTTTTCAATCTGAAGAATGCAAAGAAACCGCGTAAGTATATCATTAAAACATAAAGGCCCTTTCTATCTTAAAGACTCTTTTAACGTTTAATGTTTCATAGAATTAATTTCTAAGTTCGCATTTTCAAAAAATTTATGTATATAAGTCTGTGATATTTTTTTGAATATATTATATGCCATAGAATAATATATACATATATAAATATAATAAAATTTTCAGATTCCTGACTCACAAAGAATTTCGAATATTGTTCAGTAGTCTTTTTTTCGTGCCCTTTGGTCTAATGGTCTGCATTTACATACACATATTCTGCATAGTAAAAAAACATCAAGCCAAGAATCTGCGCTTTCGTAGAAGTGGTATTTCGATTCCTAGAAAAACAATAAAAGCAATACGCAAGAATATTAGAGAAATGGCACGGAACGTCAAAGCTCTTCATACAACTTTATACTTGGTAGGAAAGAGAAAACTGTATAATGTATGCATTTATAAGAGAAACCATATGGTTTCTCTTATTAATTTATAGGATGAGCTGCAGCCAAAAAAAACAGACCTTAAATTTATATCGACTTGTGTTACTAAATGTAAAGTATCAATTATTAATCCAATATATATATATATATATATATATATTTACAGAAAGGATATGGAGAATCGTCCCAAACGGAATATCATCAAACCGCGACGATTTCAAACGACATCTTCGGACGAGGCGGAAGATTCCGGAAGAAAGATAACGGAGCTACAAGGCACTCAATTAGAAAAAGATGTCGCTGAGTTACGAGGAGTATTAGATTATCGAATTTTATAATGATACAAATGCAAAAATACAAAATATATCATACGTATCTGAAATTTATTTTATAATGACACAAATACAAAAATATATCATACGCATGTGAAATTTATTTTATTCAAATTATACAATGTGTTCTATTTAAAAAAAGACGCACCGCGATAATTCTTAAACGAAACATTTTCAGCAAAAATGTTTCAGACAAAAATTGTATGATTTCAAGGGGAACATAAGATGGTGTCATTAATTTGAGTTTGAATAGTTACTTGATGGTCACCTTCAATTTTTTGGAATCGCCTATTTTGTATTGCATATTCTTATGTCGAGAATTTTCCAAAACACTATAATGAAGTTAGTTTTCATTAAGTACTTTTCAATTTATGAAGCTTGAAATAATCTTTCAATTTTACATAAACCATAAAATATCTAGTAAAATATTCATTTTTCAATTACCTTACCTTAATATTTTTATGCACAAAATAATGAGAGGAATCAATTGATGTAAAGAAAAAACATCGTTGTTTCTAAGAAAAAATATGTAATTGTTAATTGCCTCGGAAAATACTTAATGAAAACTAACTTAATTATAGTGTTTTGGAAATCTCTCGAGATGAACTGCAAGAATATGTAGTAAAAAGTAGGCAATTCCATTTAAAAAATTGAAGATGATCTTCACATGACCTTAAATATTTTTAGTAACTTCAAAAGAATTTAAAATATGTACCCTTTTGCAATATTTTATTAGGTGTTCTCAATAATTTTTATTCTATTTTGAAATATCAGGGAATTTTATTTGATATTTTAGGAATATTATTGGGACACACACACACACACACACACACACACACACACACACACACACACACAAAGAGAATTTAAAGAAAATTGTCTTAATAATTTTATTTTTATATGGTAAGTGGGGTAACACTTTTTTGGACACGTAACGATTGGACACAGCTCGATCGAACACGTAATATTTGACAAGAAACGATTGGACACTGCACGATTGGACACGCACTATGCACGATTGGACACTGCACGATTGGACACTGCATGATTGGACACGCACTCTGCATGATTGGACACTGCACGATTGGACACTGCACGATTGGACACTGCACGATTGGACACTGCACGATTGGACACTGCACGATTGGACACTGCACGATTGGACACTGCATGATTGGACACGCACTCTGCACGATTGGACACAATCCCGAATACAAACCTATGTGAAATTGTATAATAATAGATCTCGTTTCGCTCTGAAGGCACAGGGCGATGTGAATTGAACTCATTTCGCGTGTAAAGTTGCAAACCCATATGGAACCGTACAATAATAGACTTCGTTTTGCATTAAAAGCACAGGGCGAAAGCATGTGTCCGATCGGGACTGTGTCCGATCGGGTCTGTGTCCGATCGGGTCTGTGTCCAATCGTGCAGAGTGCGTGTCCAATCGTGCAGCGTGCGCGTCTAATCGTGCAGTGTCCAATCATGCAGTGTCCAATCGTACAGTGTCCAATCGTGCAGTGTCCAATCGTTCAGTGTCCAATCGTTTCGTGTCCAATACTACGTGTCCGATCGAAATGTGTCCAATCGTTAAGTGTCCAAATGGGATGCTCCCTGGTAAGTGTGTGTTGCTGAAACAATCAGTGTCTCTATTGAACCCTTCCTCCCACGGTTAACATTGTGTTAAATATTTTTAATAGCAAAAGAATTTAAAATATGTACTCTTTTGCAATATTTTATTAGGTATTCTCAATAATTTTTATTCTATTTTGAAAAATCAGGGAAGGATAGAAAATTGTAGGAGAATTAAGATTTGAACAAACCGCCCAAGTATTATATGTTCTAATTTTCATTGGCATGGAATAGATGTCGCAAAGTACCGTTTAATTATCGTTATACACGAGAGAGCGCGGCGATCTATATAGTTTCAGTCTTGGTCTTAACGACGTTATCTCGAAGAAAGAACGCTCATTATACTTGTTATAATTATCTAAAGTTTAAATATACGTATTATACTTGTATCGGACTCTTCCTTAGTAAACCTCTAACAAAAATGTAAATTAAATTTTTATTAAATGATAAAATATTTTTTAAAATAATTGGACAATATAATTGGAAAAATCTAAATTCGGTTGCTTTTCAACATTTACATTCATTTAAAGAATGTGTTTTTCTTACAAATTTAGATGGAATACAAGATTTTATTTAAATAAGATAATTTAAAATTTCTTCTATATGTATTTTAGATAATTTATGTGCAGTAGGCCCAAAAGGCCATATATTCAAAATTAATTTTTTTATCACCAAGATATACTAAATGCATGTATTCAAGAAAAAAACTCTTTATCATATCAAGATATATGGTCTAAAACTGATTTTCCTAAATGATTGGACTTTGTCACGAAAATTTTCATTTGTTCTCTTCTTATAATTAATTTTAGGAAAACAAACTCTTCCTTTTATATATTTTTCTTTCTGCATACATTTGGTACATGAAAAGAATCCAACATGACTTTTGCAATAAGTAATAAATGATTTTGCTGAAGCATCAAATGAATGCTTTGATTAAAAATAGTGTATTATAATTGTTATATATTGTTAAATCTTCTTGTAATAATTCTCTAGTTTCTACTACAAAGTCTGATAAAAAGTCATTACCATTATTAGGCTTTCATAACCGCGATATATATATATCAATTACAGTTACATATTAAGGATACTCAGCTAATGAGCATAAAATAGGATATATTTGACTGTTGGAACTTTTACTGATATATATATATATATAGACAAACCATCAATATTAATTAATAAATTAATTATTTCTGATTCAATATCTAAGAAATTAATAAGTTTTTCAATTGCATTTTTAATTTCCCCGTGTGGGGAACTTGAAACCCCTATCGGGCGTGTCCCCAGATGGCGGATTGGAGAATGCTTGCCGGTGAATATCGGTGGGTAGGAGGCAAATAAAATACCTCCCGTGGACCAACAAGTCAAACGTGCAATGAACAAAACGAAAGGAAATATTACCCCAGGTGATATACCAGCAAGACTGGACAATCCACCCTCTAGCGAGGCTGACCCTACGGATTCTGGGAAGAGTCACTTATTGCATGATTTGAATGTCAATACTCGAATGCAAACCGTGGTCAGCGATGATCGTGCCCATGACATTCAGAAGAATCAATTGAAAACGACTAATGAACTAACTCTATATAACTTATGGAAAGCGGCGGAACAAAGGATCGCTCACCTGGCCACGATCTCACTGAAGCAAGGTTGTGAAAACCAGATCAGAGATAAGAATGATCCATCTTATTCTACTAATGAAGCAGAGTTTGATAGCACGGAGGGAAGAAGTTAACAAGGAAACAGAATATATACTAGTTAAATCTAGGAGAGCATCAAAGAAAAGGAAAGCCTCCAACACTCCTGAAACATCTCCTCAAATCCTACCCGGGATTGTCTGACACTCTGTCCAACAATTCCAAAATCGCGAGACGAGAACAGATTTCCCCACCAATTTATGTTATTGTGATCAAATATCATGACCTTGAGCAGACAATTGGATCCAATAATATGAAGATTAGAATTACCAATCAACTGCATCCTGAACAGTTTAAAATTAACTGTATTGATCATGTGGAGTACAGGAGACTCTCGAGCTTGTTCAGAGAAACGTAAATAGAATGGTATACATTCTCGGACAAACAAAATAAACCAATACCAGTCATGGCAAGGGGTCCTCATGCTGAGACCGATCCAGAATCTATTAAAAATGACCTAAAAAGAATGAACCTAAAGATCCTTGAGGTAATGAATATACTTGGATATCAATAATTCGCAGATGAAAATTGAAAGCGTAAAAGAATCAATAATACTAAAATGCCTCTAAGGCTCTTCGAACTTGCCTTTGATAAGAGTGAGGATGCTAGTAATATTTATGCGGTAAATATAATATGTAATCAAAAAGTGAATATAGAATCTATACGAAGAAACCACCAAAAAATAGTACAATGTAAAACATATCAAGGATTTAATTATGTCAAGAGTAACTGCTGCAAAGAGGCACGCTGTGTCAAATGTGCAGGTTATCATCATACAAAAGATTGCACAAAAGATCGCTCTACTGAGCCGAAATGTGCTAAACTACAGAGGCTGTATGATGGCTGTAGAGCTACAAAGATTAAGAGATAATGCTAGAAAAGGAAAACAGAAGCAGCTAAACTCGCAAAAAAAATCAATCAAAGAATTTCAAGCGGCACAGCAATCCCGACAAGTAGAAAAAATCAAAGCAACTATTATAACCGAAAGTACATATGCAAACAAACTGTCGTAGGAACAATTCATGAGGGTAGGACTCAACTAGAACAATCAGTTGTTGTTTACAAATAGTTGTTTTTTATTGATACTCGAAGTTATGAGATTGGGAGGAATGATAATTACCGTATTTCACCTATTGGCTTTAGCTGTCAATCATTACCCTATTCGTAGACCGCTCCACTATCTTTCGATTCTGACATACAAGTAATATCATTCAGATTGTCGAAAATCTATTTGAACGATACACAAGTACTTACAAGAATTTTTCTCTTTTGTTCAAGAAATATAATTTTATTGATTCTATTGTGGGTGCTACCAATTTCTTTTTCGCTGTGTATTTTAATTTAGTTGAAGGCGAAGGTTTTCAATCTGAAGAATGCAAAGAAACCGCGTAAGTATATCATTAAAACATAAAGGCCTTTCCTACCTTAAAGACTCTTTTAACGTAATGTTTCATAGAATTCATTTCTAAGTTCGCATTTTCAAAAAATTTATGTATATAAGTCTGTGATATTTTTTTCAATATATTATATGCCATAGAATAATATATACATATATAAATATAATAAAATTTTCAGATTCCTGACTCACAAAGAATTTCGAATATTGTTCAGTAGTCTTTTTTTCGTGCCCTTTGGTCTAATGGTCTGCATTTATATACACATATTCTGCATAGTAAAAAAACATCAAGCCAAGAATCTGCGCTTTCGTAGAAGTATTTCGATTCCTAGAAAAACAATAAAAGCAATACGCAAGAATATTAGAGAAATGGCACGGAACGTCAAAGTTGTTCATACAACTTTATACATACTTGGTAGAAAAGAGAAAACTGTATAATGCATTTATAATAAGAGAAACCATATGGTTTCTCTTATTAATTTATAGGATGAGCTGCAGTTGTATCGAATTTTAGAACTACTGCAACATGCTGCAAAAAAGAACATGCCAGAACTAAAGCAATATGCTCCAGGGAAAAACTATTCCCTGGAAATAAAACAACTGATTTTGGACAAAAGAAGAGCACGGAAGAAATAGCAGCAAACAAGATCCTGCAGACAAAAATGTATTTAATAATCTCAACCAGCAGCTAAAAAGACTACTAAATAACATAAAAAATGCTATTACAAGCTATCTCGAGAACCGTACTGATGAAAATGATACCGATTACTCGCTATGGAAAGCAGTTAAACGCATTAGACGTCCTATTCTTAATGCTTCACCAATTAAGAAAAATAATAATGCTTGGGTAAGAAGTAATCAGGAAAAGTTCGATGTTTACGCGATGTTCATCTGGAAAAAGTGTTTCAATCGCACCCAAGACAGACAGCGAAAGAAAAACTCATCATTAGGAACTGCGATAACGATATACTCATAACTCCAGTATCACCTAAGGAGGGAAACTATTAAGCGCTTAAATACAAAATTTTAAATTTTTGGAAACTGCCAATCAATAACACCTTCTTCGTTGGAATATGCCATAAATTCATCTCTCACACGATCAGCTTCGCGTGAATGTGTATTTGATCCAAGACGACATGTTTTGCATTCTACCTAAATTGCTCATTGTATCATCACTTAATTCTAATTCGCAAGTTTCATCATCGGCGTTGAGCATCCGCTCGTATAAAATTATGCAACGCAAGCCTCAATTATTTTATGTACATTTTCGACTTTCGCAATTATCGGTTTTCTAAAAATCCTCCATTGTGACACAAGAATGCCAAATGTACTCTCAATCATTCTACATGCCTTGCTCAATCGATAATTAAAAATTCTTTGATCCACACTTAATTCGCCTCTTCCAGGATATGGACGCATCATGAAAGTCGTCAACGGAAATGCTTCGTCGCCTATCAAAACATACGGTAGTACAGGACCATCTTCATAAATTTTTAGCTGATGGCAAATCAGCTTCTCCGTTAATTAATGCCTGCTCAATAAATGATATTTTAAATATTCCTCCATCGCTTTGACGTTCTTCAGCGCCAATGTCAACTATGATGAATTTGTAGTTTCATCACATACAGGATCGTCGAAAAGTATCGGACCCCCCTAATATCTTCAGTTAGAATGCATTTTGGAGAAAATGTCCAATAGCAAAGTTGTATGATTTCAAGCGCGGAGTAAGATGATGACCTTGACTTTGACCTTGACCATGTCCCTCAAGGTCATTTCAAGGTCAACCTTATTTTTTTTAATGGAACCTCCTACATTTTATTGCATATTCTTATAGCTTATCTCGAGAGCTTTCCAAAACACTATAAACGATATGACGAGGCATACACCAGGAAAATTGCAGCTGGTGTCCCGCAAGGCAGTGTTCTGGAACCAACCCTGTATCTGCTCTACACTGCGGATATACCAAAATATAAAGAGACTAAGATAGCCACCTTTGCAGATGACATTTCAATACTAGCGACTGGAATTAACACACGATACGCCACTAATAAATTACAAAGTGCCATTAATAAGATCATAAGTTGGGCTAAACTATGGCGTATTAAATTAAATAAAAGTAAATCACAGCACGTTAACTTCATTAACAAGCGGGAGTTTCCACTTCCAATTACCATCAACAGCGCATTCCGTATGCTAACACAGCAAAGTATCTTGACATGACTCTTGATGCTAAGCTCAGCTGGAAGGAGCATGTCCTGATCAAAGTAAAGCAACTCAAGACTATCAAAAGAAAGTTATTTTGGATGATCGGACGGCAATCCAAACTGTCTATCCACAACAAACTCATGCTCTATAAGCAAATTATGAAACCGGTATAGACCTATGGCATACAGCTTTAGGGCTGTAGCAAAGCGTCAAATATCAATAAGATTCAGATTTTTCAAAACAAAGTACTAAGAGAGATTGTTAATGCCCATTGGTACATATGCAACTCCGATATTAGTAGGGAATATCGGAGATTAAGTTACTCTTCGTATAGAAAAAAGGATGTAACAAATAAGAATAAATTACTTTTCGTATAGAAAAAAGGATGTAATCTTATTTAGCCAGAAACAAACTATGTTAAAAATAAGAAAAAGGTAAAACATATTATATAGTCTTTTATTTAGAAAATGTTTTTCAAAATATTTTTTATTTTGTTGCATATAGTAGTTATTGTTATCATAATACTATTATAGTCTATTCAAGTTTTGCAAAACATTAGAGTTTCCGAATGGTACATATTCGATCTCATTGAAAGAAATTAATGACTTAATAAGATTTATGTTGGGTTTAATAAACTTCGATGAAAAGCATTTAATTGATTAATTAGGACAAGAAATCTTGTTTTTTAAGGATAAAATTAAACAGAATATATTTTATATTTATATAATAGAAGCATTATTTATATTAATAACATTGAAAATCTATTTTTGATCAAACATTTGTGTTTGTTATAAACTGCGATCAAACTTGTTTCAGAGGAAAACGCTATTATGTAAAGTAACATTTATTAATTTATCTATATATATTAACTATATATATTAACTATATATATTAACTATATTATGCTAATTTTTTTCTCTCTCTCTCTTTCTCTCTCCTCTCTTCTCCCTTTCTCTCTTTGAACTTCATTTTATATTTCGTGCATTTAATATTTTGAATAAAATACATATTGCGCTGTTAGTACAAGATTATTCTTCTTAAAATTAATATCTTTTAGGAAATAGCTGATTTTCTCGAATTCAGTAGTTAGATAAATAATAAAATAAAATAAAATGAAAATATATAAATGTTTTTACTAAATTCTTTCTATAAAGAGAATTTTTTTGTTGAAAAAGCATTATGTATCATATTAATTATAAATGTAAAAAAGACAAGTTTTTTCATTAAACATATGCAATTATTTTTTCTTATTATTCAGGGCGTTTTATATATAATGAATGATAAACTGTTTTTTTATAGGAAAACTTTGATGATGTTTGACTTTGCATATTTACAGATGATGTATAGTGTTCACTTGAAAAACATTTGATGATATTTGATTTTGCATATTTACAAACAGATGATGTATAGTACTGTTCACTTGAAAAACATTTTAAGATAATTTTATATTAACAGTGCAATATATATTAGAATAGAAGATATTTTCCAAACAAAAAATGTAATTTTACGTAAAGAAATTTATCATATATTTAATTTTCTTTATTTTTGTTTTCTGAATATGTTATCTTTAATATGTTAACGTCCTATGGACTCCACGATTCTTTTCTTTCTTCAAAACGTCGTCAACGTTATCATAGAAGCTATTAAGATTGGCTCGGATTTGAGAAATAAGCGATCCTTTGTCAGAATAATAGCGCATAGGAAAAACACAACCCAACCAGAGTAAATAATCAGAATGGCCAGTCGAGATAGTAAAGAAACTTTAAATAAACCTTTGAATTATGAGACTCGAAATTACAGGAAACTTGAACCACTCGTAGCTATTGCTATAACTTAATTCATTTCAGAGATTTTTAAACAAAGATCCTGTGGACCTCTAGAGTTCTACAGTAAAGTAAACATAAACAAATCCTCTGAAATTAATACTGCATGTGCGCGCGTTCGACAAGCCATCCTCAAGCGTTCTCCAATTCGTCAAAACATTCGGCGATAACATAATCAGCTCACTCCCACTCTTTACTGGATGGAACTAATCTCGAGCCAAAGGGTTTAACCAATAAAAATCTTAAGAAACGCCTCTCCTCCCAAAAAATCAGCCTCCTTGCCCTTGAGAAGGGAGTAATAGAAATTATTTGATTCGGTAAAAAGGGAATCCCACCATCCAGAAGGGAGGAGGAGCAAAAACCTTAAAATTCACGAACCTAGTCGAAAGCGCGGACACAATTTTACTCAGTTTTTCACAGTTTTTACACAGCTTTTGCTTCGATTTTACTCAGTTTTCACCCAGTTTTCTATAAGAATTTTATCCGTGAACTCTTCCACATAAAGTTTTTGAGCTCTATTTTCGGTACACCAAAAATTAACATAGTTAAAGTGAGAATGGTTTCCACCTTGAGCTCTGCGAGACTGCGAGGATTTTTGCAATCTACCAGCTCCTTGCGGCCTTTTGGAACTTACACTCTGGGCTGAATTAAACTTATCTCGAACTCATTCCAACGCTCTCAATAAGTAGTAAGTTAAAATTTCTCACAGTCTCTATTCCCCTTTCCCGTTCAATCGACTGTTCTGAAACGATCTTTAAGTAATTTAAAGAATTAATCATTAGTGATAACTTATTCGCAACCATTCAATTCACCTCTCCGTATAACTCTTATATATTCGTTCTGGATTTCAAGCAGTGATGGTAGGCCGGGTGATTTTTTCGCGCATGCGCAGTAGTAATCGCAGGAAAGCAACGGTGTATCGGACAGCGGATTATGGGCGCCAAAGTTTTGGCGGGCAACAGCATCTGATCGGTGATGTCCCGAGTCCCGAGTGAGTGTTATAGTGTTTTAAAGTGAAAAATGTGAAATGAAAGAGTGTCTTCCCTCTCAAGAAGGATAAAGAAAAAAGAGCAGACTATAACAAATAACGGTTAGGAAAATTTTCGGTAAGTAAATATATATTATTATAATGGAGCCTAATATTTGTAAAGGTGCTATTAAAAAGCGTAGAATTAGACAATTTCAAACTGCATGGTTAGATGAAAATGTTTTTAAAGGATGGTTGGCTCCTCAGAAAATCCTTCAGAAAATAAAGCGCTTTGCATGGCTTGTAATAAAACTATCAGTTGTCACAAAGCAGATTTAATTAAGCATTCACAGAGGGTCAAACATATCGAAAATTTTAATTCTTCAGATTACAAAGCCATCAATAATAATGATAATAATAATAATAATACATTGTCGCATAAAGATAGAGTCAAACGCGCAGAAATTAAATTAGCAGCTTTTTTCGCGGAACATAATGTCGCCTTTTCGACCGTAGATCATTTAATTCCATTATTAAAAGATATTTGTATAGATCCTAAAATTGTGCAAGATCTTTCACTCGCTTGAAAAAAGTGTTCATCTATAGTTAAAAATGTAATAGCTAAACGCGAAACAGAAAAAATTATTGAGGATTTAAAAACTTGCAGATTTTCTATTTTAATTGACGAGAGCACAGATATATCGGATACAAAATTAATGTGTATCCTTGTTCGATACATTTCTCCTTTGAGTAAAAAAATTACTACTAAATTATTAGAATTATATCCTTTAAACGCAACAGATTGTTCTGCAAGTAAAATTTTCGAGTCATTTAAAAATTGTTTAGAGGAAAAAGAAATTCCAATTAAAAATATTGTCGGATTAGCATGTGACAATGCATCTGTTATGGTAAGATGCAATAATTCTTTTATGAGTCATTTAAAGTCAGAAATATCAAATTTAATAACAATGAATTGTATTTGTCATTCATCTGCACTTGTAGCAAATAAAGCTTGTGAAAAATTACCTTCGTCTTGTGAACATTTGATAAAGGAGTTGCTACTTATATTTCGGGCAGTGCAAAGAGAAGTGCAATTTTAGTTGAATTTCAGGAATTTTTTAATGCAGAACGACACAAAATATTAAAATTATCTAATACTAGATGGCTTAGTTTTCACAAATGTGTCGTTAGACTTCTTGAAAATTGGGAAATTTTGAAAAATTATTTTGTTTTAGCTGTAATAGAAGATAAATTAAAATCTGCAGAGACTATTTTAGAACATTTAAATGATAATTCTATTAAAGCATATTTATTATTTTTGAAATATTCTTTGAATTTTTTTAACAGCTTTAACGCTTTGTTTCAGTCTCATAATATTTTAGTACATAAATTATATGATAATAGTCAACAAATAATATTTCAGTTTGCTCAAAATTTTGTAAATTTTGATGATTTTGTTTTAAATAATATTTGTAATTTAGATTTAAATAATAAAAATAACTTACAACACATAGATAATGTATATGTGGGACCAGAATGTGAAAGCTTTTTAGAAAATTTATCTTTAGAATGCGCGCATGAGATTAGATTAAAATGTTTAGATTTTTATATTACTGCAGTTCAAGAAATGCTGAAACGTTTACCGTGTACAGATATATTTTTTAAACAATTAACATTTCTAGATCCTCAAATTGCTTTATATAATGAAGGTAGAAATAAAATTAGAGATTTGACTTCTATTGCGAGTAGAACAAATTAATTTAACACAATTAGCTTTTGAATGGAGGATTTTGCCATCAATTTTTGATGAAGAAAAGAAAAAAGAGTTAGCTTCTTTAGAAATAAATGAGATGTGGAAAAATATATTAAGTTCTAAAAATTTTGACGGGACAAAAGTATTTCCAAATTTAGAATCTTTAGTTTTAATCGTTCTTTCTCTTTCACACTCTAATGCTGAGGCCGAAAGAATTTTTTCTATAGTAACAGATGTAAAAAATAAAAAACGAAATCGTTTAGCTAATGACACAGTTTCCGCGATTTCTATAGTTCGGTCTAGCTTTCAAGACGAAGGTATTAATTGTACAAATTTTGAAATCGATGCAAGGCATTTAGAACTGCATAATACGCCAAATTTATATGGAGAACAGCGCACATCTGATAGTTTTTAATTTTTTAATATTCTTATATGTTAAATATTATTTTGCATGGAAGCTTTTGCATTATATATATTTCATAGTTTGCCATTAGATGGAGCCATTTTCTTCAATGCATGCTGCATATATGTTATTATTAATTGTTATTATTTTTCAAAAATTTATATGTTTATTTTTTATATTAATTATAAATTTTATATTTCTGTGCAATATTTATGTGCAACATTTTTATTTTCTTATATGTTGAGTTTTTGTTATTATTTTTAATAGATTTTAAAAATGTTATATATAACTTAATTTAAAACTAAAATTATTTAACAAATGTGATATGTGTAATTAAAATGTGATAAATTAATGTGATAATAGAAATTATTAGCATTTTAGTTTTAGAAATTTCATATAATAGTTAAGATTATAATTATAATATAATAATAATAATATAATATAATATAATAATAATAATATTATATAATATAATAATATAATAATAGTTTAATTATAATTTAAAAATTAATTATAAAAATTTTTAATAATTATTCTTAATAATATTCTTATATAATATTATTTTATAAAGTTAATTAATTTTCTGTTGCTTTTATATTAATAAGTACATTTCTTAATATATATAACATATTATTTCTTTAAATTTATACATAAAAAAGATATTTATTTATTTATTTTATAAATGTATTTTTGTTTTATGAATACTGATAAGGTTTTTGGCAGTTTTCCTTATCCTTGCAACAAATGTTGGTATTCTATGATATTTCTGCCAAATAAATTATTTTTTGTTAATATAAAAATTGTGTTTTGTTTTTATATCTTTTCCTTTTTCAGCTTAATTAAATTTTTGATAATAATAATATAATAGTGTGGTGTTGGTCGCTCGTAAAAAATTTTCTAAAAATTTTCCTTTAGAAATTTATTTAAGGGCGACCAGTGACACACATTTTACATCTACTAGATACTTCGTTAACGCCGCGTTCGCGGCGCATGCGCGAAAAAATCACCCGGCCTACCATCACTGATTTCAAGATTGGAATTTACGAATATTTCCCTTATATATTCGTTCTGGATTTCAAGAGTGAAATTCACGAATATTTCCCTTAATTATTCGTTTTGGATTTCAGCATTGGAATCCACGAATATTTCCTTTATATATTCGTTCTGGATTTCAAGAGTGGAATTCACGAATATTCCCTTTAATTATTCGTTCTGGATTTCAAGAGTAGAATTCACGAATATTCCCTTTAATTATTCGTTCTGGATTTCAGCATTGGAATTCGCGAAAAAATCTCCTACTTCCCCAAGGTGCTTAGACCCATCCTATCACATATATATATAAATATATAAATATTCATTTCTTCAAACCTTATTACCGAATATATTTCAAAATAAAAGAATCAAACAATAAATAAATCTTAAGGATCGTTTCACAATAGGTACCCAAAAAAAATCCTTAATCAACCATCCATTTTTCTTAATAATTACTGTCTCTAAATCGCGTACTTTTAATTCGAACGGGTTCCGATAGCGCACGAGTGTTGCTAATTGGTCAGTTAGAACACTAGGACTTTCTGATTGGTCAACTGTGCTGGTTATCTTAAACATCGGGCGATATGTGTGGTTGTGTGCTATCGGGCTCGTGTGCTAACGGGACCCTCCCATAGTTCATCACAGCAAGACATTAATCATGTCTATTGATCCTGCCCTAAGTGGAGTACAATTCAATAAAGCCCTTGGAAAAGGCCTATTTAACAACCGAAACGGGGTAGTGCTCGTGTGCTAACGGGACCCTCCCTTTTAATTCTATTAGCGTCGCCCCGCAATTCGCGGTCAAACATAAAGCGTTGGTGGAATCGGCGGAACAGGCGATTAAGAGAAGGACTGACTCAAATTATATCCGAGTCGATCCCCGGGAGTCCAGCTAACCATACCATTAATATAGACATTAACACGCACACCTAACAAATCTCCTTCAATCCCTGGACCAAATTACTCCCCTATCTCCTCCCCAGAACATTCTTCGTTCTTCCCCTGTATACCTGTCCCGGCCTCAGGACCGTCGTCGGCGTCACCCTCTAGATCTCCTACCCCTATTCTACTTGAACCTTCTCCTCCTCCTTCTACTCCATCCACTCTCCCTTTCTCCTTCCCCCGCACCTTTACTAGAATCTCGATCTCCGTCTCCCATACCCATAATTACCCTCGACTCTGATCCTCCATCCCCTTCCACTTCCTCGGAGTTCTCAGAATTCCTCGAAGATCCGGAGGATTTCCCAAGAGATCTTCCCGACTTTGAAGAGAGTTCCCATGACTCCGGACTTCTCCTCAGACTACCCTTCGAAACATTCTTCTCCCTCCCGTGTGGAGCTTTTAAATTATTTTATATCCCAGTTCCCTCTCCTCGAGTTCCCAATTTCAGAAGGATCCTTTTGTGTAAGTCTAGGTAACATCAACCACGAAAACTTCCTACATTATTTATCCATTATTTATGCCCCTCCCGATGCAATTATTCCTTAGTTTCTCCCTGGCTCACACCTACCCCTGGCCGTTCCCATCCAAGCCCTGTTAAAGAAATTCCCTCCATCCACCATCCAGTTTGATGACCTTTGACCTCTTATCCTCTCTTTAAGACTTCCTCCTAGGTCTTTTCCTCACAGAATAGAAATTGAATAGAAATCAAGAAATTGTAAACTCCAGCCAGGATTTAGTAGAATTCCCTTCATTTATCCTAGCTGATGACCTCCGCATTTTTGTAACAACCCGTGAGATTAGACACACACACTCACAAATACAACACACACACACACACACACACACACACACACACACACACACACACACAGATTTTCTATTATGAAATTTTTATAATGAAATTTTGAATAAATTTGATATATAGTTCAAAGAAAAATTTATTTCTATTTAACCCAGTCACTTCCCCGGATTCCCAAAATCGTACAAGATTTCGTCCCGTGTAAAAGAGATTCTTTCGATTCTCTTATCAAAAGGAGATCGACGAGCGCAACGGCCTTTATTCGCACAGAGTTAAAGGGACTATTGTGGTCACTGACCTGTGTCAGGCCCCTGACACTGCGCTCGACCCGATCCTTACACACGCCCGAAAGTGTGTCACCGGGTAAGTAGGTTGCGTCTTTCCAGATGGCCCAACCTTTCAAGGGTCTGGACATAACAAATACTTTTATGCATTATTTTTAGTTTCATGCTGAAAAATGGACAAACGTCAAAAGAAAAGTATCGTAAAACCATCCAGATATCAAACCACATCATCAGATGAAGATTGCAGAGCAAAATCAATGAAAAAAACAAATCCAAAAAATATTAGTGACACTCTGTCACAAGAAATAAATGAACTGAGAGAAATTTTCAAGGATTCTTCCAACATAGTACATAATATTCCTAATATACAACATACGCATGATATGAATGATACGCAAACAACTATGCAACAATATTTGCGCTCATCAGAAATAACTAGTCAACTAACAATGAGTCAATATACAAAAATGCCTATGCGTACATCGTATGCGACACATATTAATGAATCTCAAATAGAAGAAACTGCTTCAAACTATGAATTTCAATCTAACGAAAATAATTATATGAACAATGTATATACAAATTAAATGAACACTATGCAGGACCCTTAAATAACGGAAAATTCGTAGAAGTACCGAAGTCATTAAAATAAAATAATATAGACAATAGGTATTGAATTTAATTTTGTATAAATATTTCTAGTAAAAAAGAAACAAATTGATAAAAATCTTTCTTGCATTAAATAAATATTCTTTTGATATTTCATGATATTCTTTCGGTTCTCATTAAATAACATATATATTTGAAAAAAATAAAGAAAATATAACAAATATAAAGAATCTTTTATCATAGAAAGAAAATATATTTCATACAATAATGCATTTTGCAAAGTCACTTTTTAATATCTTTAAAAATTTATTTTTAATATCTTATCAATTATTTTTCGGAGAAATTTGCGAATGGTTGCATCGTATAAAAGAAGAAATGAAATAATTGACATATTAATTACATAAAACACATTTTTATATATATAATATTCTAATATTATATATTATATATTAATACATTATTTACAGAAGGTACAATAACATTTTGGACCGCATTTTGAAATGTGTACAAGAAAACCAGCGTCGAGTATTAAAAAAGCCTGATTGTTTACCTATTTCTACAGAAGCAGAAATTGCTTTCGAAACTGTAAACAAAATATATAAAGAAGTGATAAATTACAGAAAGAATAAAATATATGTCAATTTATGTAAATAATATTCGTATAGAAATCTGTAAAAAATATGAATAACGAAAAATAAGAAAACAATAAAAATTAATACATTTTTAATAATATATATAACTAATTATTTTCTTAATTATTTTCTTATTTTCTTCAGTAAACACAAAGTTACAGTAATATAATATTAATGTTACAATTTCCCACTCAATAATGTAACTGTTATGTATAAGGCATGTTACATTCCAGTTATATTGTTAAGTGGAAAATTATAACATTGATGTTATGTTACTGTTACTTTGTATTTATTAGGAAATATTTATTAAAAATTACGATTCATTAAAAATATTAATCTATCATTATATTTATTATTAATTGACTATAAAATTTTTTAAAATTTTGTCTGCACAGTGTAACTTATATATAAACTAATATTTTCTGTTATCTACATTAATGATACATACATACATACGTACATACATATATACATACATACATATATATGTATCATTAATGTAGATAACAGAAAATACTATTTTTTAAATATAGGCGAAAACAATTTGGAAATCATTACATAAAAAAGATGAAAAACTTATTACTTATTGTTTCCAATTTTTAATATTTTATATATATAAATAAATTTTAAAGTACGTTATAAAATAATTTATAGTTGAAAGTTAAAAAATGTAATTTTGTTATCTATTAAACTTTTTAACTTTTCACAACAATCTTTACTTTCTAATCTAATTACAATGTAAGGGCTACTGCGATTTTGAATTTTTATTAAGTTTCGATTTCAATTAGCATAGAAAGTGCACTATTACTGTTTTGAATTACCATACACATATACATTATATATATATATATATATATATATATATATATATATATATATGTAATATATATTATATTGATTAAGTTAATGTATGAAACATAATTCATCTAATAACAGTTGCAATTAAAAAATAGTACATTTATATAATTACCCATAAAGTATCATTGCATGCAACAACTCAGCCTCAATGAAATTCCATTCCAATATCGCAAATATTTTAATACTTTTATACCTTTTATTTCATGCATGTATATATTTTTCTATATTCTTTTATAAATTTCTCTCTATGTACACTTCTACGTATTCCCATAAATAGAACGAAATATTAAAATCGCGATACTCGTACATCTTTTTAAATATAGAACAAATTAATTTAGAAAGAAAATAAGAACTTATCCACAATGCTCAACCAAGAAAGTCATAATTCGATATATCCTCAAACTGCTGATTTTGTATTACCAGGTGCCATTGGCCTCGCTGTTATCTGTCCCCTTGGATCTATCATTTGTTGTTGTACTCCAAGTACTTGTCTATATTGAGGTTGTGGTTGTTGTAATAAATGTCTGAGACCAGGATTATTTGCGGAAACAGGACGCATCAATCTTTGAGCGTTTGCCTGTTGATTGGACATAGCAGCTGGATTTAGGCCTCTCTGTTGCGCCTCAAGTTGTTATTTATATTGCATTTCTTGTTGTTGGGACACTTCTAGATTTTGTTGAATATTTACCTCTAGTTGAGATTTATATTATGCTTCTTGCCGTTGCGTATCCTCTAACGTTTGTCTTAAATGTTGAATTTTTAACAAATTTTGATTCTATTAAAATTTGATTCTTCTCCATTTCTATATCATCAAATGGAGATCGTTGTTGTCCGATCATACCACCGGCACCAGTATTCGCTTGTGAATCACTTATTCCACTATTCCGCATGTTCATTTGATTTTGTGGACCAGTAGTCGAAGTTAAGGTTTGTGGAGGAGCCTTAGTACGTACAACGTTCTGCGTTATTTGGTCCTCTCCCATTGCCATAGTATTCGTTTGGGACATTACTACTTTGTGTACCTGTGGTAGGCATGGGTGCAGGAATCGTATTTCTCAGTCCAGGATTAGCTTGTCCCTGTCTCAGAAGCGTGAGATGTTTTCTGCTGTTGTATCACTTGCTTGTTTGAAAACGATCAACAAAACCTGTTTGATCGTTCGGGATAAAGCCCAAATGTTTTTTTTTCTGCAGTGTATAAAAGAATAAGTACTTTTATCTCACAAGCCGGGCTCGTTGGAGCGGAGGTAAAATGAACACAACCTGCAAATCCAGTACTCATCATTTTCGTTAAAGATTTCAATGCTTCACACGGCGTCGGATGGAAAAGAACAGAGTTAGAATTCTTTAGATAAGAACCACCAATATTTCCTATCAATTGTTTTGGCATCAATTGCATAATTAATTTCGGTGACTACGTATCTGCTTTCAATTCTGGTTCTCCAAATTAGCCGAAACTTGACATGGAACATGTCTCGTTTGCTGTATCTGTAAGATTTTTGGTCTTTTCGATCCATTTCACGATGCCTTGCCAGATGTGGCGCTCGCATGACCCGCCTTGTACAGTACCAGTAGATACAGTGCCTTGTGTTTGAGGATGAGTAATCTGTTGCGTAATGGAAGACACAGAGACTGGCACTTGTTGCGAAGCTGTGACAGTTTGTGGCACTTGAGTAGGCACTGATTGGCTAATACAAGACACAGTAAGTTGCGATCCTGGTTGACTATGGGTCGGTTGAACAGCCATAGACATGATAGCCTGTTGGGCATTTTGCTGTTGTTGCAATTGCAGCTGTTGCTGCGTGAGTTGTTGTTATTGCTGTTGTTAATAAGCCGCCATAACATTATTCCTAGCTACATCCAATCTTTGACCAAATGCAGCTACAATGAGTCCTAACGACGACGGTGGCTGCGTTAATTGTGTTATAAGCGTATTTGTAGGCGCAGCAGCGCCTGGTGTTATATACGGTCACATCCATCTGGCTCTCGTAGCTATATTCATTCCTGCCGGATGATAATTCGGCGGCGCGACAATTTGCGGGTTGTAAGGAGGCCGTGCGGTATTCATTGGCGCCACCAATGCTCGACATGTACCTGTTGGGCATTTTGGTATGTTGGTACATTCTAATGGACCGTAATATTCTGAGAGGCGTTTGATTCCTGAAAGCAGGACTTTGCTGCTGATTCGGCGGGGCAATGTTCTGCTGTATTTGATTAGTGTTTGGACTGTCATTGCTCTGTAATGGACTTAGAGGGATTTGCGTCACGCTGGTTGTATTGTGAACATTACCGCCTATTTGCGGACTAACGGGTCTTTCCTTTAAGTTGTAATTTCGTAACAACACCAAATGCCATGGATCTTCATAATTTTTCGTTTGCGATGACTGTAAATCACTGCCAGCCTTTTCAAATAATTTGTATAATGCTGGAATTTTTCTCGGCGACAATATAAAAATGTTAATATTTCTCTCTTGATAGATAGCAGCTAATTGTTCAATAGTGTGACCAGCAAATTTGTAAGATTCTTGAATCATAATTTGGTATGGATGTGAATTACATATCAAGATACAATGTTTCTGTGATGCAATATTTGGCTCTCAGTTGCAAATCTTCAAAACATTGTAAATCTGTTGCGAGGCCTTCACCTATGTTTGCACAAGATTCTCCCTTTCCACCAACCATTTCGAGTTTGTTCAAGACCACCAATGCTTATGAGGATTTGAATAAGATCCAAAAGTTTCTGTACAAGGTGATGGTAAGCAATCAGCGGTATGGTAAACAACTATTCTACAATGTTGTACTATTCTCAGAGACATATTCCCTGTCTTCTATGCCACCTTGACTAAAATATTCTAATGTAGGAATAAGATAATTTGTTTTAAAATCATTGAGGTATGCGCCATTAACAGCTGTGCCTTCAATAACAAATATAACATCAGCTTGTATTCCATGTTCCTAGTAGATCCTGCTACCATTCCTGTTTGTCGTAATCACAGACTTCTGTATATATGTCTGTCGTAATACATATGCACTTTAGCAAAATGACACAATGGAATTATTTGCAACTATTTATTTGACATTAGAGAATATTTTCATATATTACATATATACAAAATATATATATATATATATATATATATATATATATACAGGGTGATTCAAAATAACCCGTGTGTCCCTGAAATGACAGATTACTGTCTCTCTCTCTCTCTCTCTCTCTCTCTCTCTCTCTCTCTTTCATTCGTTCACTCACCTGTAATTTTTTTTTACGAGGGGAAAATGCATTTTATGCAGACAGACAGATAGAGAATGTATGTGTTCGCATGTGTGTCTGTATGTGCAGCGACCAGCTGATCGCAGCAGGTGCCCCGCGTAAGCGCCCGCGTCTGACAGTGAATCGCGTCGCCCCTGCCTGCCTCTTGTACCCGACGCGTCAAGCGTTAACTACTTTCTTTAATAATTCGAAAACTAAGCTTCGGACGAAATTTTGCAAAAGGAAAAATCGTCTTAGAATTGACTCAATAATATGTCATTTCAGGGACACAGGGGTTATTTTGAATCACCCTGTATATATAATGTATATATATATATATATATATATATATATGTGATAATTCAAAACAGTAATAGTGCACTTTCTATGCTAATTGAAATCGAAAACTTAATAAAAATTCAAAATCACAATAGTCCTTACATTGTAATGGATTAGAAAGTAAAGATTATTATGAAAAGTTAAAAAAGTTTAATAGATAACAAAATTACATTTTTTCAAGTATAAATTATTTTATAACGTACTTTAAAATTTATTTATATATATAAAATATTAAAAATTGGAAACAATAAGTAATGAGTTTTTCATCTTTTTTATGTAATGATTTCCAATCTATTTCAAAATTGTTTTCGCCTATATTTAAAAAATAGTATTTTCTGTTATTTACATTAATGATACATATATATGTATGTATGTATGTATGTATGTATGTATATATGTATGTATGTATGTATATGTCATTAATATAGATAACAGAAAATACTATTTTATATATAAGTTATACTGTGCAAACAAAATTTTAAAAATTTTATAGTCAATTAATAATAATGATTAATATTTTTAATGAATTGTAATTTTTAATAAATACAATATTTCCTAGTAAACACAGAGTAACAGTAACATAACATCATTGTTATAATTTTCCACTCAACAATGTAATTGGAATGTAACATGCCTTATACATAACAGTTACATTGTTTATTGAATAAGAAAATAATTAGTTATATATATTATTAAAAATATATTAATTTGTGCTATTTTCTTATTTTTCGTTATTCATATTTTTTACGGATTTCTTTTTACGATTAAGTCATCAAAACACTGAAGTAATATGGTTATTAAATACTAAGGGACAATTGAGACGACTCAAGAGAACTAAGCCTACCGACTTGTTTCACTAAAGAACCAAAGAATTCATATTTTAGTTATTCATATTTTTTACGGATTTCTATAGGAATATTATTTACATAAATTGACATATATTTTATTCTTTCTGCAACTTATCACTTCTTTATATATTTTTTCGCTTACAGTTTCGAAAGCAATCTCTGCTTCTGTAGAAATAGGTAAACTGTCTATCCATAACAAACTCATGCTCTATAAGCAAATTATGAAACCGGTATGGACCTATGGCATACAGCTTTAGGGCTGTAGCAAAACGTTAAATATCAATAAGATTCAGATTTTTCAAAACAAAGTACTAACAGAGATTGTTAATACCCATTGATACATACGCAACTCCGATATTAATAGGGATAAGAATAAGTTACTCTTCGTATAGAAAAGAGGATGTAACTTTATCATTTAGCCAGAAACAAACTACGTTAAAAATAAGAAAAAGGTAAAATATATTATAGTCTTTTATTTATTTAGAAAATGTTTTTCAAAATATTTTTTATTTTGTTGCATATAATAGTTATTGTTAGTATAATACTACTATAGTCTATTCAAGTTTTAAAAAATATTAGAGTTTCCGAATGGTACATATTCGATCTCATTGAGCGTCAAATATCAATAAGATTCAGATTTTTCAAAACTAAGTACTAAGAGAGATTGTTAATGCCTAATGATCATACGCAACTCTGATATTAGTAGAGATATCAACATTACTACTATTGAAGAAGAAATAATCAAGGTGGTTAAAAGCCACGAATCATTCCAAGAGAACTAAGCCTACTGACTTGTTTCAGTAAAGAACCAAAGAATATAAAATATATACGTCATGCTAAGTGAATATGAATCAAGAATAATGCATGTTCATATATATTGCACTGTTAGTACAAAATTATCTTAAAATGTTTTTCAGTGAACGGCACTATGTATAATCTGTTTGTAAAAATGCAAAAGCAAACATCCTTTTAATTCCCTTTGTGTGTGTGTGTATGTGTGTGTGTGTATCTTAATATAACATTCCTTAAAAATCAAATAAAATTCCCTGATTTTTCAAAATAGAATAAAAATTATTGAGAACACCTAATTTTCAAGATTTTTCTCCAGAATATACATCCTGTATTAGAGTACATTAAAGCATTTAAAATAAATATGTAATAAGTTTTACGACTTTTCATTATGTATAATACCAGCAATTACATATTTTTCATTTCGAGAATGATTTTTTTCATCACTATTACTATCTATAGATGTGCAATCCCAAAAAGGCATTTTAAAAGATTTTATACGAACTTCATTAATAGGAATAAAGAAAACATTATTACTCAATGAAGAACATTTAAAAATATGTAAGGCTGAAGATGTAATTTTCAAAACGAAATGCACTGTAACAATCTAAATTTTCTTACTATCTAAAAATCTTACTATCATCAACAATATGAATTAATCCATGCACATTGTGTGAAATATATTCTTCTCCGTAAATAACTATAAATTGTTTTATGAAATATTGTAGTAGTGACTCTGTATAATCTATATATTTTGTGTAAAATTCAACACTAATTAGAATTCTAATAGTGTAAGGATAGAAAATGTAAATATTTATTAAATGATAAAATATTTTTTAAAATAACTGGATCACAATATAATTGAAAAAATCTAAATTCGGTTGCTTTCCAACGTTTACATTCATTGAAAGAATGTGTTTTTCTCACAAAATTAGATGGAATACGAGATTTTATTTGAATAAGATAATTTGAAATTTCTTTTATATGTTTTACAAGGGGAGACCTTGGGAAAATCGATTTAAATAAAATTTTAAGGGTGTGTAGTACTCGATCAAAGAAGGTTTTGAAGAAAGTGAGAGGACGCAACGCTCAGCCGTTTTTGAAAAAAAAATCAAATGAAAAATGTGCCGTATCTTGTATACCGGTGAGTTTAGATCGATCGTCAAGTAAGTGGCGTAGCTTAGGCGGTAAAGCCCGAGACTACTATGCTGCTGGTCACAGGTTCGATCCCGACCTGTGGTAGTTTCTTATCATTTTTTTTTCATTTATTTTTTTACGCGAAACCTGCAATATTTTTATAAAATGAAGTCAATTTAATAAACATTTTTTTTTTTGTTTTTATTTTCCATTACGAAAGGCAATTTAATTTATTTACGATATGTCGTTAATTTATATTCAATTTCATAAAATCTTACAATTCTATATATTCCACTCGATATTAACCAAAAAAATATATTAAATAATTACGCCACTATTTAAATATAATTATAATTTAATGTAAAATTGCAAAAAACTTTTGTGTTAAAATTTTTATTTACTATCATCACCATATACATCTCGTGCAGATAGGTTATAATAGTTCGGATGATATTTATATACATAACACAATAGAAAAGACAAGAAGGGACTAAAAACCATTACTTGATGGAAACAGGTATCAAGTTACGGTTGGAGGAATAGCAAAGTTGACAATGAGTTTAAAAATTATGTATCGAATATTTTTTGTATTAAATTAAACAAAAGTTTTTCGCAATTTTATACTAAATTATAATTATATTTAAATAGTGGCGTAATTTTTGAATATATTTTTTGGTTAATATCGAGTAGAATATATAGAATTGTAAGGTTTTATGAAATTGAATATAAATTAACGACATATCGTAAATAAATTAAATTGCCTTTCGTAATGGAAAATAAAAACAAAAAAAATTATTTATTAAATTGACTTCATTTTATAAAAATATTGCAGGTTTTGCGTAAAAAATAAATGAAAAAAAAATGAAAAAAAAAACTACCACAAGTCGGGATCGAACCTGTGACCAGCAGCATAATAGTCTCGGACTTTACCGCCCGAGCTACACCGCTTAATTGACGATCGATCTAAATTCACCAGTATACAAGATACCGGCACATTTTTCACTTGGTTTTTTTCGAAAACGGCTGAGCGTTGCGTTCTCTCACTTTCCTCAAAACCTTCTTTGGTCGAGTACTACACGCCCTTAAAATTTTATTTAAATCGGTGTTCCCAAGGTCCCAACCTCCCCTTGTTAGATAATTTATGTGCAGTAGGCCCAAAAGACCATATATTCAAAATTAGTTTTTTTACCACCAGGACATACTAAATGCATTCAAGAGGAAAACTCTTTATCATATCAAGATATATTCTCTAAAACTGATTTTCCTAAATGATGTTCAGGTTGGACTTTATCACGAAAATTTTCATTTGTTCTTTTCTTATAATTAATTTTAGGAAAACAAACTCTTCCTTTTATATATTTTTTTTTCTGCATATATTTGGTACATGAAAAGAATCCAACATGACTTTTGCAATAAGTAATAAATGATTTTGCTGAGGCATCACAAATGAATGCTTTGATTAAAAATGATGTATTATGATTGTTATATGTAAATCTTCTTGTAATAATTCTCTATCTTCTACTACAAAGTCTGATAAAAAGTCATTAGCATTATTAGGCTTTCATAATTAGGCTTTCATTTCCGTGATATATATGCTTCTTTTATTGAAAATCCGCCAACACTTTGAAAGTAATTCACTTATATAAAAAATAAGAGGTATGTATATGTGTGCGTGTGCGTGTGTGCGTGTGCGTGCGTGCGTGCGTGTGTGTGTGTGTGTGTGTGTGTGTGTGTGTGTGTGTGTGTACACAATTTACGCACACAATTTAAGGACTACTGTGATTTTGAATTTTTATTAAGTTTCGATATCAATTAGCATAGAAAGTGCACTATTACTGTTTTGAATTATCATATAAATATACATTGTATCAAATTATACCAAAGACATATATATATATATATATATATATATATATATATATATATGTCTTTGGTATAATTTGAGGATATATATACATGCATATAGTTAGAAGCAGTGATTACTATTTAGTCGATATAGCTATATTTGGTAATTATTTATATCGTTTTCTTCAAAACTATAAATGATTTAATATATATGGTCTATTTCGAGGACACATGTATATACAGGGTGTCCGTCGATTTTCGACCTTAACAAAAAAAATAAGTAGATTGGCCCAAATTAAGAAGAAATTATTTATATTGTTTTCGGATTGTCGCAATAATTACGGAAAAATTAAATAAAGAAGATCGGCCAATCTGCGTGAATAAGCGCGGCGACGAGTCGTTCCACTGTAATCCGATACTAGTCGCGCCGCGAAGCGGTGGGCGGGTCGCTCGAGACATGATACGATATATCGCAATACCGCGCCGAAAAATGACCCGTCCTTTTAGCGGCGAGAAAATGATGCGCTATCATTTCCACACCACCTTGCGGTAGATAGCATGGTGCGTTTTTTTTATAGTGGTTTCTTCTATAGGCCTATTCCACTCTCAATTTGAAAATTATTCAAAATGCCATTACTATACGCTGAATACATCGTAAATGTAAAAAATTAATGGTGACAGTACCTTTACAAAAATTAATCCGTAATTGAAAATCTTTCGATAAAATGTATTGCACACGTTGATAATGATACGATGATAAAATGCTTCACGAATCCTTTCTTCATCTCGTACGAAAGCGCACTGCTGGACCGATTATCCTGATATTATGCACGACACGCAGTTTCACATAATTATTGCACAACACATAAAATTGTACGGTCACTTGGTTTTCGTTAACGCCTGGGAAATGATTCCATGTAAATTGCGGCCGCACGATAAGTATTTCCGCTAGTCCGTATGCCACAATCATATCCGTATATTCCTGCAGAATATACCTCATTTTCACTGTTAATTTACTACGCAAACACAAGATTTTTATTAAAACATCTTAGCTCTCGCACACTGTTATCACACTGCGTACGCCGGCAGCATGCAACTACAGCTGACAGCTGAGCGGACATGTGAGTGTAAGCGTACGTGTGAGTTCGACGCCTGCGCACTATGGTTGTCCGCTCAGCTGTAGTTGCGTGCTGCCAGCGTACACAGTCTGATAACAGTGTGCGAGAGCTAAGAAGTTTTAATAAAAATCTTGTGTTTGCGTAAAATTAAGTGAAATGAGGTATATTCTGCAGGAATCTACGGATATGATTGTGGCATAGGACTGCTTATCGTGCGGCCGCAATTTACATGGAATCATTTCCCAGGCGTTAACGAAAACCAAGTGGCTTTTGTGTTGTGCAACAATTATGTGAAACTGTGTCGTGCATAATAACAGGATAATCGGTCCAGCAGTGCGCTTTCGTACGAGGTGAAGAAAGGATTTTATCATTGTATCATTATCAACGTGTGGAATACATTTTATCGAAGGATTTTCAATCACGGATCAATTTTTGTAAAGGTACTGTCACCATTAATTTTTACATTTACGATGTATTCAGCGTATAGTAATGGCTTTTGAATAATTTTCAAATTGAGAGTGGAATAGGGATGGGGGAAACCACTATAAAAAAAGCGCACCATGCTATCTATCGCAAGGTGGTGTGGAAATGATAGCGCATCATTTTCTCGCCGCTAAAAGGACGGGTCATTTTTCGGGCCATATTGCGATATATCGTATCATCTCGAGCGACCCGCCCCGCTTCGCGGCCACAATATCGGATTACAGTGGACGACCTTCGCGCGCGCTTCTATTCACGCAGATTGGCCAAGCTTCTTATTTAATTTTCCGTAATTATGCGACAATCCCAAAACAATATAGATAATTTCTTCTTAATTTGAGCCAATCTATTTATTTTTTTCGTTAAGGTCGAAAATCGACGGACACCCTGTATAAATAAGCTATGGATTATTATGAGGACATATATATGTTTTATATATGGGTTATTTTGGGTACATGGATGTATAAAATTAAATTTTTTTCATTTTTCAATATAATTTAATCCCAGTAATAACACTTATAGCTATAATTGCAAACTATACTATATTTTGCTTAATATTTATTATTTTATATAGATGGTCATTTTTCAGGACATTGAAAATATATACATAAGAGATGGAACTTATTACCTTATAATTTCTGCATATAGAACGCAGTAAAGTTTGTCGCACATCAAAAAGTAATATTTATGTAGTTATAAAATACGCTGTATATATATATATATATATATATATATATATATGTCAAAATTTCAACTAATATATATATGTCAAAAAGTCAATACTTACTTCATTGTATGCATATATAATGAAGTATTTATATTGGGCTATATTATGGAAGTATTATGAATGAATAAGAATCTTCATGTTTTTTGAAAGACAAACGGTAAAAATTTAATATAAAAACAAGGGACACACGCTGAAAAGTGTTTCAATATATCTGCTCCTATTTAGGTCCATCCACGGCACAATATAATTTTTAATTTCTCTTTACTTTTTATTTTCTTATTTTATGTTATTAACTTTTTTTTATTTTCTATTATACCTTTCTTATTAAGCTTTTATGTTGTACCTTTATCATTAACTTTTTTATATTATTGTTGTATTATTTATTAATAATAATTATTTTTATTTGTAGTATAGTCATAAAAACAAATAATGTAATATAACATAATATGAGAGAGTATAATCTTTTGCGTAATCATATAATTATGATTATGTCATATAATTATAATTTTACAATCATTTTCGGCTGCGCAGCAAATATATAAACTTCTATGATTGCAAAAATATTATAATCCACTATAATCAACTATAATCATAATTATGTGGCTACGCAGAAGATTCTCTCTTTCAGATTGTTATATTATTGTTGTATTACTTATTATTATGACTACGTTACAAATATATAAACTTTTATATAAATAATATATCATAATGCAAGAGTAAATAATCTTCTGCGTAGCCATATAATTATGATTATATGATATTTCTACAATGATTCTTGACTATGCAACAAATATATAAACTTCTATGATGAAATATTTTTATTTACACTTGACTATATATGTTTCTTCTGAAAATATCCTGATCCGTATAGTTTAGATCAGTCTTTCTGGGAATTGTATGCCACATGCCTTAAATTATCTGTATCACAATACTTAAGTAATATATAAGCGATAATGCCTATCAGGATAGTTTCACAAGAACATATATAGGCAAGTGTAAATAAAAATATTATGTAATTTAGCTTTTCATTCTATATTATATCTATGTATTACATTATGTTGGTTCTTATACACTATACATTAAATTATATTTTATTTTTAATTGTTTGTAATGGACAATGTATGGCATTGTACAAACATGCTTTAACAGCAGAGGACTGATTTCCCAAGAAGTCCAAAAACTATAATGGAAGTGTGTCGATATTTTCATAACATTTCACTGGATTCTAATAGCAGAGACAATAATATAATGAACTCTCGCTTAAAAGAATCTCGTTAATGAATTCTTATTCGATGTTTGATGACAGACTTGCTGTGCAAATTATTATAGATGCATAAAATATGTGGCTCTCAGTTCTGTTATATCTGAAATAAGCGTTTAAAAATTTTAATAAATAGCATAAGTATTCTCTTAATACTTGACTGTGATTGGTCAATTTCTTGAGTCTTAAGCCTGGAGCACATAAAAAAACTTAGACAGTAAACTTAAGACTTAAACAAATCGACCAATCACAGACGAGCAATAAGGTAGTATGCTCCAGGTTTTACGCTTTAAGGTCATTCTACAATAGAGTCGTAAAGTCGTAAGTCATAAGAAATTGACCAATCCCAGTTGAAGTTCAGGAGAATAATCAACTGTGATTGGTCAATTTCTTACGATTTACGACTTTACGACTCTATTGTAGAATGACCTTTACGCTTATGCTACGGCCATTGTAGAATGGCCTTTACACATCGTCTACAATGGCAGTAGGATTAATGGATTAAAGCTGTAACTCAGGAAATTGACCAATCGTAGTCGAGTATTCTTTTAATACTTGACTGTGACTGGTCAGTTTTCTTACGATCTTATGATTACGACTAAAATTTTTGTACGTGCAAAGGCCTTAAGTAGGTCACTGCTGTGATTGGTTACCTACTCCGCGCATGTGCAGTTTATTTTTACCTACGCTGAAATTGCCGCTGAAGTTGCGCTAGTGTATATACTGTATATATTGTGACATAGTTGTTATAACAGATTTCCTAATCTCTCGTAATGTCGCAGCGTAATAATTTCTTTTTATTTTTAAAGAGTCAAACTTGATAAATTTTTCAAATTTTTCTTTCTTCCGGATGAAGTGTCATTGCATACGTACAGGTACAACGTAATGTAATCAGGAAGAAAATACATCAGTTAAATATAAAGTTAAATTAATTGTAATTTTCATTTTAAACAAATTCTTCTTTGATCTTCAATTACATACATCAAAATTTTAAAAATTTTATGTATTTAAATATTTCGTAATAAGACAAGAGTGCAGTTTAATGACATTCCTAGCAATATTCCAAGAAGATCTATGTAATAGATCTTTCTTATTTTCAGTGATAAATCAGATTTCTATATCTATGTTATAGATAGCATATCATGGTATTTTGATAATATTTCCATCCAGTGCTGTGACAGAAGTCATTTACAATGCAAGTTGCTGTTTCCATACCCTTAAGGTAATTTGCTATTTAATAAACTACTTACGTATACTGTAATATACATACTCATAAGATTTGATAATATTTCCACTAAAATTATTCTGTATATGATATTCTAATACATTATGCTATTTATTAACATTTTTAAACTCTTATTTCAGATGTAACAGAACTGAGAGCCATATATTCTATGCATCTACAGGGCTTTCGAAAAGTAACGGACCCCCTATCTCAGAATCTATGTATCATAGGGCAAAATGACCCGAACAAAAGTTTTATGGTTCATAAAGTTCTGTTTTTTTGTGACCTCAAATTTGACCTTGATTTTGACCTTGAAGGTTTTTTGAAGGTTAATTTGCGTTTTTTAAATGGGAATTGCTATTTTTGATCCCGGATTTGGAAAGAGCGGGAAATTTTACGTTCAGATATGTAATCTTGTGATGGTAAAAATGACATCCAAATCCTACTTTTATCCTACTTTTAGCGCTATCCAGGAACAACGACGTGGACGTAGTAGAATTCTGTTCCCTTTGGGGTGTTTGGTTAACGTGAGTCCCCTCGCCTCTCACGAATTCCATTTGCTATTTCATTTTGGGTCAAAAATAGCAATTCCCATTTAAAAAACGCAAATTAACCTTCAAAAAACCTTCAAGGTCAAGATCAAGGTCAAATTTGAGGTCATAAAAAAACAGAACTTATGAACCATAAAACTTGTTTCATTTTGCCCTATGATACATAGATCTGAGAGGGGGGTCCTTATTTCAAGCCCTGTATAATAATTTGCACAGCAGGTCATCATCAGCAGCCTGTCATCAAATATGGAATAACAATTCATTAATAAAGCACGAGATTTTTTTAAGCGAGAGTTCATTATATTATTGTCTCCGCTATTAGAATCCTGTGAAATGTTATGAAAATATCAACACTTTTCCATTAAATTTTTTGGATTTCTTGGGAAATCAGTCCTCTGCTGTTAAAGCATGTTTGTACAATGCCATACATTGTCCATTGCAAACAATTAAAAATAAAGTATGATTTAATGTGTAGTGTATAAGAACCAACATAATGTAATACATAGATATAACATAGAATGAAAAGCTAAATTACATAATATTTTTATTTACGCTTGTCTATATATGTTTCTTGTGAAACTATCCTGATAGGCATTATCGCTTATATATTACTTAAGTTATAAGTATTATGATACAGATAATTTAAGACATGTGGCATACAACTCCCAAAAAGACTGATCTAAACTATATGGATCAGGATATTTTTACAAGAAACATATATAGTCAAGTGTAAATAAAAATATTTCATCATAGAAGTTTATATATTTGTTGCATAGTCAAGAATCATTGTAGAAATATCATATAATCATAATTATATGGCTATGCAGAAGATTATTTACTCTTGTATTATGATATATTATTTATATAAAAGTTTATATATTTGTAGCGTAGTCATAATAATAAGTAATACAACAAGAATATAACATAATCTGAGAGAGAGAATCTTCTGCGTAGCCACATAATTATGATTATAGTAGATTATAGTAGATTATAATATTTTTGCAATCATAGAAGTTTATATATTTGCTGCGCAGCCAAAAATGATTGTAAGAATATAGATATATGACATAATCATAATTATATGATTACGCAGAAGATTATACTCTCTCATATTATGTTATATTACATTATTTATTATTATGCTGCAAATAAAAATAATTATTATTAATAAATAACACAACAATAATATAAAAAAGTTAATGATTAAGATATAATATAAAAGGTTAATAAAAAAGATATAATATAAAATAAACAGAAGTTAATAATATAAAATAATAAAATAAAAAGTAAATAAAAAATTTAAAAAAATGTTTAAAACAAATGTTAATTAAATAATAATATTAAATAAATATAATAATAAAAAAATTTTTTTTTTTAAATTCAACTGCTGCAAAAAGTATATCTTAATAATTATAAAAAAATTATATATAAAAATAGGAACAAAAAAAATTAATGAAAAAAGTATAATATAAAATTAAAAAGAAAATTAATAATAAAAAATAATAAAATAAAAAATAAATAAAATAAGAAAAATGTTTAAAAAAATGTTTAAAAAAAACTCCCAACTACTGCCAACAAAAGTACATTTTAATAATTATAAAAAAAATCATATAGAATAAATATATGAAAATAATAATAATAATAAAATAAACACAGAAAAGTTAATAAAAAATAAAAAATTATTATTATTAATTCTATATATTTTCAAGAGCAGTCGGAAGACGCCGCTATAAATTTAAAAACATGCGCGCGCACATAGACACATTCATGTATTCACGTCGAACACACCTTGCGCGGTGTCTAAATTGGGAATTTTTTTTTTAAAAACTTTTTTTTTATTGTGTGTTGTTGTAGCTTATTTGGCGGTATTATTTCATTCTTGTTCTTCATTAAAAATTAAACAAAGACATTATGCTTGCGAGCGTTGCGATCATCAAGTGGAATGTAGTCTTATTAAAGCCTGTTTTGCGGTACATTCTATTTAACGATAATGTTCGTAGTATCATTTCATTCTTGTTGTCGATCGAAAATTAAATAAAGATAAATAATGGTCACGAGTGTGATGGAGCGTTAAATGGAACGCACTCAATGAGTCGGTTGCATTAATCGTAAACAAATTGATCTATCACAGTTGAATATTCTTAGAATAATTGATCATAGTTAATTAATTTTGAGCTGCATTCCGAAATTCATGCCAGTATTAAAAATCTATAAGATCGGGTTTACAATAGGTAATTTAAACCTTAAATCTTAAGAGATTGACCAATCACAGTCAAGTATTCAACTGTGATTAGTCAATTTCTTAAGGCTTAGGGTTTAAATTATCTATTGTGGATCAGGACTGATATATTAACACGTGTATTATAAATTTTCAATACTAACAGTGAATTTCGGACACAGCTTTGCTTATGTTTAACAAAGTGATTCATTGTAGATCGGGCTTTAGTATAAGTAATTTTATATTTTCATAGAATTAGTCGCGATAAGTTTATATTAATAATAATCGAAGCTATACAAATAAATCTTTTGATGAATTAAAATGTATTCATTAAGAACACGAAATGCAAAAAAAGAGCAAAAAAATACCATGGCATTAGCTAGTAAGTATCTGAAAATTATGTTATGTTATGTTGTATTTTATTCATTTTTATTTAAAACATTTTATTTGTAAAATGAATAAAGAGATTTTATGTATACCTGTGTTTCGTATATTGTATAATATATAAATTTATCAGAGAATATAGAAATCTATCGTTGTGTTTTTATCATTTCAAGGTATGATACTGCGAATTGTATTAACGCGTTACAAAATGCATAATGAAAAAGAAAATATTGAAGTATCACAACGAACAGTTACAGATAATGGTAAGTGTTTTTGACAATTTTTTTTATTTTGATATATAAAATATGTATATATAAAAAGTATTGAAATATGTATATATGTCAAACATTGAAAGTGATTGTTGATGTGAATGAATTATAATGATTATAATAATTTTGTTCACAGCTAAGCTTTCGAAAAACAAACAAAGCATGAAGAATGAGAAAGATATTTGTGAACCCAGATAGCACAGATGATCATTATGAGTTCCAAAAGAATTCACTTTTCCTAATTCTTTAAGAATTCGCGTAATCTGTTCGAAATGAGTTGAAAAAGAATTCAATATTCAAGTTCGTTATGAATTTACATAATTTAGTCGAAATGAAAGGATTCGACATTCAAATTCGTTATGAATTACCGTAATTTATTTAAAAAAGAATTCAAAAGAAGTTTTTTTTTGATACTTTAAAAAGGATTCTATACAAGTATATCTTTTGACTTTTAATAGAATTAAATTTAAGTTCTAAAGTTGTTCTAAAGTTGTTATAAAGAAAGTCTTAAAATATTATATCAGACGACAGTCTGATTGGTTAATGAATGTCAGCTTTTTTACTCGTGCGAAGAAGGCGCGCGGATAGCTATACGCATCTTTTCTGGTTCATGTGGTTTTGTGTGTGATCGTTCGAGAAGTTGTCCCTGATCTTATCGGTTAATATATACGGTAAGTGCCTAATGGTTTTTCGTGATTATTACTATATAATTGCGTTCCGATATTCACTGCCAATATTGAAAATTTATAGTATACATCACATACTGGCAGTGAATATCAGAACACAGCTTGTGTATTCCTGCGGACTACACAAGTGTGATTCGTCTCAATCTATTTATTTAATAAATCTATTTATTTAATAAATCTACTATTTTATATACCATTAGTTGTGTATATGTGATCAGTTGTATATTTGATTTTACAATTTTTATCCATGTTGCTAGTATTTTGCAAAGGATTATCAGCATACGAACATAACCTCTCTACCAAGGGGTCTACAGCACTAGCAATAGGTGTATAAATCTGGCAATAAAATAACAAAGGCTATAATAATGGAAAATAATATATATATATATATATATATATATATATAGAGAGAGAGAGAGAGAGAGAGAGAGAACAAGACCCCTTGATATCTACAATTATAATATATATTATATATATAATACTGTATCCAAATTTTTTATATGAATGAACAAATATATATATAAATTATATTTAAATTATATTTATTATCTATATTTATTTCTTAAAATTCTTGTTTTTATATGAAATTCTTTTTATGTTGCAGATACCTGCACTCTTGATTTTTGGAATTGTAGAATAGGAATAGATCTACATTTGCTCTACATTTTTCCAAAATTGATAGCATACTTTCAAGGTAAAGAGATATAAAAATTTTCTCCCAATTATAGTTATTTTACAATTAATTATTTTTATATTTTTTTAACAAAGCTTATACTTTTTTAACAAAGCTTTATATCTCGCATACGTTTTAAAAAGACGTTTGTGTCGGTTAATTATAATAACGACTAATGTATTGTTTATGGCACTCGTGTTTACGTTGTTCGTTGAGGAAGACGAAACAGAGTAAAGTTAAAGCCTTATCAATAACGCACTGTATAAGATCCTAATATCTGATTATTGAAGTTGTTGAGTTTTGACATTGAGGTTTTGTGTAAGCTATCTGGCTTATATTTTCTTTCCTACTTTTTGCTATTTGAGGGTATTTTACAATAATAAAATTTAAAAAAAAATTATAGTGCCAGGAAAATGCCAAATCGAAAAAAATACTCCAATCTTTCGAAAAGACAGATTTTTCGTCGACTGGCTGCCCAATCGAAAGCAGATATGCATGATCTTCATAATTCATCTGTACAATTAGCAAATAAGCTGCAATCTGAAGATGATAGTTTTTACGTCAGACAAAGGATATGTGAAAGAAAAAATAATCTTCAACCCAATATTGAATCTGGAGACATACATAATACTATAGAAAGTAACATTGATATTGAGAACGAGTTGAATGACGAAGATAATATTATACAAGAAATAATATTACATGATAGATGTAATACCGATTCAGAAGAGGAAGCCGAAGAAGATAATTTTGATGAAAAAAACGCTTTTAATTTTATTGAAGAATTACAATTGTTTGCGGTTGATTCTCAAATTGAACACATACATTTAAATCGCCTTTTAAAACTGCTTAGAAAGGCAGGATTTAATAATTTGCCTCAAGACTCTCGAACTCTGTTACGAACTCCTCGAACTTCTAATTTAAAAATTAGTCCTTGTCCACCTGGAGAATATCTTCATTATGGATTAAAAACAATAATCGAAAACCAGCTATGTGATTCAACTTATATATTGATGAAACGGGATTTATGTTTGATATAAATATCGATGGTTTACCCATAGCGAAATCTTCTAAAACATGTTTATGGCCTATATTAGGAAAACGTGTTCACAGCTCTTTGAATACGCCATTTGTTATTGGAATTTATCATGGTAATAATAAACCATCTTCAGTTCACAACTATCTGAGACCGTTTATAAATGAATACAAACAGTTACAAAATGGAGGAATTGTCATAGATGGAAAAAGATTCCAGGTTACTTTACGATGCATAATTTGTGACAGTCCTGCACGGTCTTACGTTAAATGTACTAAGCAGTTTAATGGATACTTCAGTTGCGACAAATGTATTGTGGAAGGAGAGTTTAGAGATCGAATGGTTTTTCTTTCCGAATCAGCACCATTACGAACAGACGATACCTTCAGAAGTAGAATAAATGAAGAACACCATATTGCAGTTTCGCCGTTTGAATCGTTACCTATCGATATGGTAAAACAATTTCCGTTGGACTTTTTGCACGTGGTATTGTTGGGTGTCATGAAATCCCTGTTAATGAGCTGGTTAGATAATCGTCGAAGTCCAAAGTTTAGTTCTCAAGCTGTGCAAAAATTATCAGATTCATTAGTTGTAGTCGCACAATGGATGCCAAAAGATTTTAACAGAAAACCTCGAGGTTTGCAGGAGTTATGTCATTGGAAAGGCACTGAATTTCGATTTTTCTTACTATACCTTGGACCGATAATCTTACAAAATTTTCTTCCTGAAGAATATTTAATTCACTTTAATAGTTTAAATTGTGCTATACGAATATTGTGCGACCCTCGAGACTGTAACAGAAACAACGCTTATGCTAAAGAACTGCTCATTTATTTCATACAAGAATTTAAAAAATTGTATGGAGAGCAATATGTTACAAGTAATTTTCATTATCTTATTTATCTAAATGAAGATGTAAAGATGTATGGTCCATTAGATTCATATAGTGCTTTTGATTTTGAAAATCATATGCAAATATTAAAGCGATATTACGAAAACATGCAAATCCCTTGCAACAAATTCATCGACGATTGAGTGAAGAGAACAATTGCAATCAACATCTGCAAGAGAAGAATCCAAAAATTGTGAAGTATCCTCTACTCAAATATCCAATTGTGTCAGAACTTCCTTTGGGTTGCCACAGCGAGCACAAAATTCTATAATTTCGCAATTTTATGTTATCGAATAAGAGGCCGGACAACTGTTGCTTCCTGACTGATGCAACAATCGTGATGATCAAGCATATTGGATTAATAGAAAATGTGATTGTTATTCTTGGTCGTCAATTTCTACAGAAAAACGATATTTTAAATTATCCGTGTTCTTCAAGTAACTTAAATATATACAAAATCGAAAATCTGTCACCTGTACATATGTGGCCTGCACAATGCATAAGCCGCAAAGGATTTCTAGTGACATACGAAAATACCACTTACGCTATGCCTCTATTACATATTAATTGAGGTGATGTTGATTCACAAATTTGCAGATGCAGTATTACGTGGTATTTTTTGACGACTTTTGTAATCTCGTACCAGAAAATTGGATAAATGTAGAATCAAACGAGATTTTTTGGCCCCCAAAACACGTTAAATTTAATAAGCATAAAATGCATAATCTACAACCAAAATCTGACTGGCTTACGTATGAATGCCGTAAACGTCTAGGATCTTTTGGTTCGTTTTTATCAATATTAAATATTTATAAAATATTAACTAACTATACAAATCATTAATAAAAAATTAATTATTTTGCAGAGACTATTCATATAGCTAATCAAATAGAAGAGCATTGTATTAATGCATCGACGAATGATGATACTGATGATATATGCACAAAACCTCTCTTAAATGAAGCAGAAAAGAAACGTCATAAAAAAAGCCAGCATTTTATGACGATACATCAAAAGAAGAGCAAGGTAATGTCGTTTATGTACAATACAATTATTTTTAAATACAGGAAAACAAATATATATAACGAAATATTTTGTATTTTGCAGAAACCGAAAGATGTAAAAATAAATGTGCTACAAGCTCAGTTCGGCTACCACCATCTCATTATGAGCAACAAAATTTTGATCAACATAAAACTTTTTTGACAAATACACTATCGTTAGATTTACAAGAGAGAAATGAAACAAATATATTAGGTAAATTATATGTGAAATACATATATATTTATATTTATCTTTAATTGCATGTGATTTTTTCATAAATATGAATATTATATGAATTAATATATTTCTAGAATGTGAAAGCTCATCTATATCAACAGAAGTATTTGAAAATAATAACGTTTTGGAAAAGTCCTTTGTCCAGGATGAAAACCAGGATGAAAACTTGGATTCAACACTTGTATATAAAAGTACAGAAAATACCATTTTGCAAAAACAAAGTCTTACATTTTATATATTTTTTATCTTAGTTAATATTGACAGTTGCATTACAAAATTTTTTCAGCATCGACATATTCAAGGAAGAAAACATGCATAGAAAAAGTTGAAGACGTTAATAGGCCAATCGAAAATTTACTTAGATCTTCAAAACAACGTAGAATTGAAGCTACGACATGTAAGTCATCTGCTTAGAAAATCCAGATATACATACATTAATTCATTCATTATGGCTATTACTAATTTGTGTTTTTATTCTTTATCCCGTGAGCAATTTGCTTCTTAAAATCGAATATATATTAATTGTGCAGCCAGTCCAGTACAAAATCTCTAAATGCAATTGTTTCTAAAGTAAGATTCTTAAATTCATAACAAATTTTAAAGATTATATAAAAATTATTAAATTAAAATTACAAAAATTATACTAATTTTATTAGTAAGGACAAAACACATAAGTGTTATAACACTTATGACAAAATAATAAAGGTCGTTTAACTTGTTAGACTAAAAAAGGCTCATATGTTTAACTGAATTTCATCATGACACAACGATTTCTCTTTTGCAAATTTGACAAAGTTGTTAATAATTTCTGTGGAAAATCTAAAGAATGAGGAGTCCTCCACTTTAATTATAATAACTGCAACATATGTATTTCTTATCTTTTGTGTGGGTATTGCAAACCGTTAATTGTAAATCTTTGTATATAATTTTAGTTTTGTACTTGAAAAGGACCAAAACCGATGGTCGAAACGTTGTTATAAATAAACAAATTAATGGCTAGTATTGGTCGAAATACAAACAACTCTTTGATTTATTAATTTACTAGCGATACAAAAATATTCACTATTAATAATATATATATTAAATTAATAATAACAGTTTCAGAACCGATGACAGAAGAGCGATTTCAAAAATATTACAAGGGCTTCAATACAAAGTTGAACCATATTATCAATTTACTGAAAGATCGTTCTACAGACATGCAAGTAGATGAAGGAGAAAATCTTTTGCCTAATTTTCCTCTAAGAACTGTCCAAGAGTTTGAAGAATTTGAAGAAAATCTTGTTACATCTTTGGAACTACAAAAATTATATGTAAGGAAATCATTTTTGTTATTTCCTGTATGTACAATATTTAAAGTATGATAATAATAATAATAATCATTACCTGTTTTTACAGATTCATGAAATAAAAATGATTGGAGGATCAGATCCAGGCAAATGTACAAGAGCCACATTACGCTTTTTTATATCAAATGAGGTAGTTTTGAAGTATTCTTGATCTGGCCAAAAGAATACGCGGAACTTTCGGGAAACCCTAATTTCCCAACTTATTGTCGGTAAGTTAATATAGATAATATTTAAGATATATCCAAATAAATTTGCATAGATGCATAACATAATATATAAGTATATTACATAAAGAAATGGTCAATTTCTTTATACGTATTTTTATGCGCTATGCAAATTTGTTTGCATATATTTCAGCTTTTATACAGATAAACGATATTAATTAAAAAAATATCAATTTTTTTCAAATCATCATTTTTATTGGATAAATATATTCAAATATTAATATTAAATTATTTTTGTCATATCTATATAATTAATTAGAAAATTTTCTCTTACTGAAGCTATTTCAAAAATAAAAAACGTTACCAAAAACGATATTGAAATAATTATAAAGAAGTGGCTGCAGCACGCTAGTGACCGATTAAAAAGTAAAAATTGATTTCTTTTACTTTTTCAATAACGGTATAAAAATTTTTCTTTCATAGTTTATTAAAATATAATATATAATATATAGTGATTGATTCATACATTTTGTTTTCAATTCTAAGTTTTTATCACAAAATATTTTCAAGATTATTTTGTGTGTCTTAACTCTCTTATTTATATAATGTTTAGTTTTTTATAATATTTTGAACATTGTCATTATGTATTTTATTGTTCTTTTCAATGTATTTAATTTTTTGCTGTTAATGTATTATTTTAATTTGGATACGTCGTTTTGATAAAAAAAGTATATTACTTATTATTTTATAATAACATTTATATATTAAAGATATTTATTTTTTTATATTTTAAATAAATTAGTGATATAATTAATAGAAACAATTAAGTTTTCAAACCAAAGAATATAAAATGTACAAAGATGTACAACATATACATTTTAAATAAAAGTAATATTTAATTTGTAATACAAATCAAAGTATGACATTCTTTAAAATTAAGAAATATAAATTAAAATATATTTTGCGTTAAAAATATATTTTATGGAATAATGTATTTTATACGATAAATCAGTTTGTTACTATAATGCAAATATTTTACTACATTTTCCGTATTGTCATTTTTTGTTGCAGTGTATTTTTATATAGTGAATTAAAGAAAGATTTATATAATATACATACATTTACCGTATAAAATACATTTTTCCATATTTTTAGCGCAAAATATATTTTATTTTAAGCATCCAAAAAGAATCCTTTACAACCTTTCCAAGAATCATTTTCAAATCCAGAAAGAAAATAAAGCGACCTCTTATGGAGCTCTGTTAGAATACTATTTCGAATTCTTAAAAAATACTATTTCGAATTCTTATAGAATACTATTTTGAATTGTTATGGAATATAAAAAGATTTCCTTTTGTATTCGAAAAAGGACTCACAATTGGTGACATAAAGGTGAATTCTTTTGGAATTCTGAAGAATACTTTTAGAACAGAAATGGCGATGAAAAAAGAATTCTTTTTGAAAATATGGAATTCAAAAAAAATTCTTTTTGGATTCTCTGTGTTATCTGGGTATGTTCCACCATTTTAAAAAATTTGAAAAAAATGTATGTTATAGTGGACACTTAAAAGAAATTTTTGTAAAAATTTCAAAATGGTACCTCTAAAATATCACCCTCAAAAAAAATATTCAAAAATTCAAAAATTTTTTTTGGTGTTTTTTTTGGTGTTTTTTTTTTGCAAACATTTTGGAAATTTTTTTTATTAATTAGTTTTATTAGTCTACATAACATATATTTTTTTCATCAAAATCGGTCAAGTGGTTTTCAAGAAAAATACATTTTTTGATTTTACTTTCTCCCTCCATAACTCCTAAAAAAATGAATTTTTTAAAATAATATTTGGTGGAAAGTTTTATCATATTGGTACTTGTGACATTAATATCAGCTCTGTATGATCAAAGGCAGATTTTATATGCTTACTCCGCTAAGCCCTTTAACGGGCATCAAGAACTTTCTCGAGCCTTCGATTTATCAGAAAAACTCGAACATTCGAGTTATCTTATGTTTTTTTGCGCCACATAAGAAACGCTCATTACAAACGTTTGGTAAAACAATGCCAACCGTCGCCAAAATCAGCGTACGGGCATGCTCGCCGATACGTCACGATCAGTTGATTCAAAAAGATCACGCGCATGTCAACCGCTAAAACATCAATGTAAAACCTCACCGGCGGCCAATAATGCGCGACGTCCTGAGGTCATCGCTAAATTATGAAATTAATTGGTCCACGTCCCAACGGACTCAATATTCCGCTCGCTATATAATGGACTCTGCGCGTGGACCCACGGAAGTCTCGCACTTTTCGCTGCTCGCAGTATTTTTCGTTAAACTGCTTCGCTTTGTTAAACCGCTTGCTTATTAACCGCTCAGTTTACTAATCATAAAGTCTTCAGGCTCGTTTTCTGAAATTATTGTGCATATTATATATACTTTTTTTTATTGTGTGTCTATAAAAATAAAACGTTAAAAAATATAAAAAATGACGTGTCATGTTCAGTTTTCTTAGCAATTAACAATCTGTTTGTGGTCGTCCGTTCGTTGTATTCTGAAACTCTGCGCTGTCGCGGCAATCCGCGCTCATTCGCAAACAACGCAAGTAGCACAAGACATCCTATGGACGTCCATTTTATATCCACTTTACATCCGCACGTCCATGGACATGAAATAGACATCCATCGTATGTCTGGAATCAGATGTATGATGGACGTCCGTTAACGGCAACATTTGGACGTCTATATGATGTCTTAGACGTCAAAATTTCGCGCGAGTACGCAAGGATGTGTTAGTTCGTTCGTTTACCGCTACGCGACGTGCGATGCGCTAGCATTCTCGTATTTAAATTTTAGTTAGAAGAATTATATAAAATTTGCAAAGAGTAACATACATATAACATTAAAGATATATGTTCAATTTAATTTCTCATCTCAATGCTTCAGATATTAAGTTGATTTTATAAGTAGGACAAATAAATGTCCGGCAAATAAACGAAAATAATTCGTTATCTCGTTAAGATTTAAGATGTAAAATGCAATATGCAAGTATAAATATAAATAAAATTTTTATGTATAAAATATTAAAATTTTTGTATGAAATTTTTGTATGAAATAGATAAATTATATTATTATTTAATTTTGTTGGGCCAAATGTTTTATATATTATAAAGGATACATAATGCCATCCATTTATACATATATAATCAAAAGTAATTTTATCTTTATATACAGGGTGACTCATTTTAATCTCCCCACCTAAATTTCTCGGAACCTAAGCAAGATGAGAAAAATGTCAGACAAAAGTTTTGTGGTTTCGAGGGGGCCATAAGATGGTATCATTGGTTTGACCTTGAAGAGTCATTTGAAGGTCAGGTGAAGGCCACTTCAATTTTTTTAAATGGCACCCCTATTTTTATTACATATTCTTGTAGCTGACTTCGAGAGCTTTCAAAACACTATAATTAAATATTTTTCCATTAAGTGATTTTCGAGTTATGAGGCTTGAAATCATTTCTTAATTTTACATAAAACATAAAATATCTTGTAAAATATTTATTTTTCGATTATCTTACCTTAATATTTTTATGTACAAAACAATGAGTGGAATCAATTGGTGTAAAGAAAACATACAGTTGTTTCTAAGAAAAAATATGGAATTGTTAATTGCAAATTACATATTTCTTCTTCGACACAACTATGTTTTTTCTTTACACCAATTAATTCCTCCCATTATTTTGTACATAAAAGTATTAAGATAAGATAATCGAAAAATGAATATTTTACTTGATATTTTATCATTTATGTAAAATTAAGATATTATTTCAAGCCTTATAACTCGAAAAGTACTTAACGAAAAAATACTTAATTATAGTGTTTTGGAAAGCTCTCGAGGTCAGCTACAAGAATATGTAATAAAAAATAAGTGGTGCAATTTAAAAAAATTGAGGTGGCCTTCACGTGACCTTCAAATGACTCTTCAGTGTCAAACCAATGATACCATCTTATGGCCCCCTCGAAACCACAAAACTTTTGTCTGAAACATTTTTCTCTATCTTGCTTAGGTTCCGAGAAATTTAGGTGGGGAGATTAAAATGGGTCACCCTGTATTATATATATATATATATATATATATATATATATATATATATGATTAGATCAAGCCTAAAATCCATACATAATTATGTACACAATTATATATAAAACATTTTCCCACGTATTCATTCAAGATCCAAAATTCGTCCATTTAGATCCATTCCACTAAAGGACATCTTAAGGATGTCCAGAGCTGTTGCAAACGGACGTACAGTGTACATCCTTTGTATGTCCGCTGCTGGTAATATGTACGTCCGATAGATGTACACAATGTCATGGACGTCCGTTGTATGTACATAGGATGTATTTATGCTTCTTGAGAAAGAACATAATGCAATCTTATTATTAAAACTAAGAGAAAATATCTGCAAACTCCGACGTCTGTAACTGTTATAATTAATATTATAATTAATATTAAAATATTTGATGACAATTTACAGTAATAACCCAGATAGCACATGGATGTTCATTGTATGTCCATTGGTTATCCGTTTAGGATGTCCATAAAAAATCCAAATAACATCCGTCGGATGTTCGATGAACGTCCATAGAATGTACATTTGTCACAACTTTGAACGTTCATAGAATGTCCAAAACATATTCAATTTTAGACTTATTATGGACTAATTTTGTACTTATTTTGGACATTTATCTAATTTTAAAATTTAATTAAAATTATTTAAAAAAACAACATGGAAATTATATTTAAAGTGATTTATTTATGTGAAAATGTTCTTTCCAATAAAACAATACTATTTTAATACTATTTCTAATAATAAACTTTTTCATTAATAATAATAAACTTATAATACTTTTTCAGTAATTAAAAAATGACTTTTAGTAAAAAATTCATCAAAAATCAGAAAAAAATTTAATTATATAATTGTGTAGGTATAATTATATATGGATTTTGATCTAATTTAATCACATATAAAAAATTATTCTTTATACATAAATAAATCGCATTATGCAACTTTTATAACATATAAAAGAAAAATTCTTTGGCTCAACAAAATTAAATAATAAAAATATAATAAAATAATATAATTTATCTATTTCATATAAAACTTTACATAAAGTTCATATAAAAATTTTATTTATATTTATACTTTCACACTACATTTTAAATAATTTAAAATGTAAAGTGCAACAAACAAGTTTAAATAGGACCGGATTATTTTCGTTTATTTGCCGGACATTTACTTGTCCGACTTATAAAATCAATTTAATATCTGAAACTCTTATATTGAGATCAGAAATTAAATTGAACAATATACTTTTAATCTTATTTGTTACTTTTTACAAACTTTATATAATCTCATAACTAAAACTTAAATACGAGAAAGATAGCGCATCGCACGTCGCATAGCGGTAAACGTACGAACTAACATATTCTTGCGTGCTCGCGCGAAACTTCGGCGTCCAAAATCGGACATTTCGTGGACGTCCAAATATTGGCCATTAACGAATGTCCCGAATCGGATGTACGATGAACGGTCATTTCATGTCCATGGACATGTGGACGTAAAATGGAAATAAAATGAATGTCCATAGAATGTCCTGTGCTGTCTGGGTATCAATGATATTAAGTTTTACAAAAAAATTGAATCACAGCTTAAACATTTTTATATTATAACTAAATTATTAATAATTATTAATAGTTCAATTTTTAAATTACATGTGCATTAGAAAAATTAAAATTAAGAGAATTTCAATAAACAATTGAACAAAATTTTTTAAAGAAGAAACAAATGAATAATAGAATAATGAAAGTTATTCTTGTCGTATAATTATTAAGTTCTATTTAATTCACAGCTTTCAAACTGAACATTTTAAAAGCAATTAAAATATTTTTCTAAAAATTAATAATAATTTTCTAAAAAAACTTTTTTGTTATTTATTTTATTCATTAACAAATCATTACTACACAGCAGAACATAGATTTTTTACACACATTCATTTTAACAAATATTTACTAAATATTATTTAACTGTCACATGAGACAATTGTAGATTATATTCTTTTATATATACTTATGACGTTATTGTTGACACTTACATTTAATTTCAATCACATTATGAATAAATTGTAGCTTATCTTTAGATTATTTTTTCCTCCTTTATAATGCTATACTATATATACATATATGCAGAAACAACACATTATACAAAAAATATTTAGATTGTCTTTTTATTGAAACATATTAAATTGTATATAATAATAATTGTGCATATATATACAAGTGTCCCAGTATATAAGTGTTTCAACTTTCACACTCGAATATCTCGAAACCGTGTTTATTAACATATTCTTATATTATTTTAATGTAATTTCCGTTTTTCTATAATGACTTCCATAGGTTTAATAGTGCGTAGTGTCATGTCCATATCTAATTTTATCGCATCTATTTGAGTACTTTTCTCTACTTTGAATACAAATGTTCTTATCAAAATTGCTAAGATAACTTTCATTGAAATCATTGCGTATTTCATACCTGCAAAAGTTTAATAGTTATATTTAAGTATATTTTTTTGTGATATGTATTTTATGTGATTTATTTATGCTTACCTATACAATTTCTGGGCCCAATACTAAACGGCATGTAATATTTATTAGATGTTCCTATTTTCTCAGGAAGGAATCTATCTGGATCAAATGTCAACGGATTGGGCCAATACTTTGCATTTCGATGTAGAGCCAATATTACCAAAATGATTTCAGTGCCCTTTGGCAAAATAATCTCTCCTAAACATATATATTTATATATAATACTGTTATAATAACGTTAGAAAATATTAAAAATTATAAATTATTAGAAAAATAATAAATAGCTTATATATAAATAAAGCAATAAGAATATAATTTAAATCGTCTTATGTTCTTTCATTTCACAGACAAGTATATATTTAATGTACAAAATTGCCATTGAACAAACAATATTTTTTATTAAAACTTGAAATGATTTTTCAAGTTTTAATAAAAGTTCTTTTTTATTGATTATTTTTATTGAGAATTTTGATAAATTTAAACTTTAACATTATTTATTCTAAAAGATTTAATTTTTAATTTACTAAAAGAAATTATTGTTGTTTTAAACATAACAGTTCCTTTTAATTTTAAAATTTTTATTTCCAATATGACAAAGAAAACTCATGTGCTTTTTTCGGATCTTATTTTCTTTTGCTCATGATTCATAATTGAAATAAATTCTGCGAATAATTCCAGAAAGAAAAAAAGTCGATCTTATAAAATATTTTTATTATTAAATCTATTATTAAATACTTTTCTATGTTCAGTTTATTTTTATATATATATACACATAAATAAACACATAATTACTAAATAATAAAATTATATATATTCGTAATTATCCTTTAAAAACTATGACATTTAAGCTATGGCGTTTAAGCTCTATAATAATAATAATAATTGTGCATATATATATATATATATATATATATATACAAGGTGTCCCATTTTAATTGTTAATTTGCAATTAATAATTCCATATTTTTTCTTAGAAACAACTATGTGTTTTCTTTATACCAATTGATTCCTCTCATTATTTTGTACATAAAAGTATTAAGAGAGGATAATCGAAAAATGAATATTTTACTAGATATTTTACAGTTTATGTAAAATTAAGAAATTATTTCAAGCCTCATAACTCGGAATGTACTTAATGAAGACTAACTTAATTGTAGTGTTTTGGAAAGTTCTCGAGATAAGCTATAAGAATGTGCAAAAATATATAGGATGTTCCATTTAAAAAAATTGAAGTGGCCTTCACGTAACCTTCAAATGACTCTTCAGTATCAAACCAATGATACCATCTTATGGCCCCCTCGAAATCATAAAACTTTTGTCTGAAACATTTTTCTCTAAAATGCTTTGTTTCCGAAATAATTGCGTGCATTAATTAAAATGGCTCATCCTGTATACAATAAACATACAAAACATATAAAAGAAAAGGATAATTATATTTAAAAACAAACCTATTTTTACATCCTCTGTTAGATATCGTCCAATTAAAGGAGCAGCAGGAAATAATCTCATAGTTTCTTTAATAACACGCTCTAAGTAATCCATATGTTGTAAATCTTCGTATTTAATTGGGGCAGATTTTGGAGTTTCCGTTTCGTAAATTTGCCATAATTCTTGATATACTGTTTCCTAATATATAAAATTAATAACATATAATTATAACATTTAATTATATAAATAATTTATAATTTATATTAATAATATATAATTATATAATATATAATAATATATAATAATATATAATTATTATATATTAATAATATATAATAATTTTATTAATAACATTTAATTATATAAATATAAATATATGCAATATGTATAAAATATACAAATTATAAATACATGCAATATGTATAAATTATAAGAGACAATTTAAAATTTAAATTAATTTTAAAGTAATTTTATTAATTACATTTACGGATTCCTATTTTGAGATTATAATAATGATAAAGATCAATGTGCACATTGTGTATCTTCGTTAAAGTCCTCAATTTAATTAAAATATTACACACAAAATTCTTATTTAAACGAAATTGTAATAAGTTTCATTGACATGACATATACTTTTTTGTTTGCTTGCTTGTTATAAGTTTAGTTATTTTGAAAAAAAAAAATATTTATGATGTTTATGTTACAAACTAAATTTCAGTTACAATTTGAACAACGTTACAGCTACATATTTATTCATGATAAATATTTGCAATAATATATATTATTCTAATCTCAGTAGTAGAAATTAATAATGCATACATAATAATATATAATAATATATTTAAAAAAATTTTGAATAAGTTATGATTTGTGTGAATATAATTGAATGTATTAAAAAAGAGTTTTCTTGATTATTGTTTAAAAATATATTTGCCATAGAGAATCGTACGAGAGCAATTCGATAATAAAGAAAAGCGTTAATTATTTGATCTAATGAAATCCGCAATGCATAAAGGGTGTTTGGAAATTCAACCGACAAATTTTCGGAGATTGTCGGGGGCATCATAAGAATCATTTTTTGTAAAACCTTGAACCTGGGGTCGAAAACGTATCATCGCACACGGAGTGTTCGAAAGAGTCGGGATCTCGAAATATCACAAAAAATAGAAGTTTTACAAAAAATTGTATCAAACAATTGTAGGGTGTAAAAAGATCTATTTACTGGCGCCATGTGTTTAACCTTGGATGGGATCGCCAAGGTCATGACAAGGCCACTTGAATTTTAGGAATGGAACCTCTCACTTTTTATAGATCTACCATCATTTATCACTTCTACCTTCATTCGCGGAAAATAATACGATAGCAGTCGTCGATTTATTAGGAAAAACTTTACAACTTCAATAACTTCAATAACTCGAAACGGTTTACTGACATGAATCAGAGTATAAAATTTAGTTACTATTTCTCTCCTGTATGTACAACAATGCATGTTCATGAACTTTGAGGTTGCGCGAACAAATTACAATTACATTATAATTAATTTCCGTTTACTTGTCGGGTTGTTTATTAGATTATCATTTGTACATTTTCGTTTTATTATGAGTAAATTGCTGTGAATAAATTTAATAGATACGTACTTGTATTGATGGAAAATTTGCTAACATAAAGATTGCAAAATCTATCGTAACAGCTGTTGTGTCGAAACCCTAAAGATAAAAATTTCATTTGTTGATTAATGCAACAAACAAGTTAAAACAAAAAAGGCTTTAACATATTGAATAGAAAAGTATAAAAAAATTAGCAAGAAAAAACGCTAATAAGATTCGAGCACAGTAAATAAATGCACTTATATTATACGTGTAAAAATTTTCTTTAATAATTTTGGTTTAATAATAGTTTCGATTCCTTTTCTGGATCATCTTCAGCATATAGAGGTAAATAACATGTTGACAAAGAATTAAATATAAACAAACCAAGATGAACTATTAATTGCATACGAAGAGGAAGAAAAAATAAATATGTGTAAACACAGAATGTAAAACATTTGAATTTTCAATTTAAATTAATTTAGGCAAATTTTCAATAATTGTTATATATGTATGACGAAGATATTTGATATCTGTGTGTCTATTGAAACTATTTTTCTGACGTTTCGTAAATAACATTATATTATTATATTATTTTATATTATTAATCTCACATTATATTATTTTATATTATTAATCTCTTATTTAAAAAAAAATATTCGAATGACTTCAATCTCCTATTAAAACTCGTGATTCATTAATGTATGATATTCATAATTCGACAGAATTGCAAATTACTTTTATTATTATTATTATTTTGCTATTGATTGCGTGTTTTCAGTAATCTGCCCGATTGCTGGTTAATACAACACAATCTATATCTGCTGGTTAATACAACACAATCTATAAATTCTGCACATTATATTTTTATTTGATTAGTTAAGGAAAAAATTTTCATTAAGTATTTAATTTAAGTATTTGAAGGAACATAATTTGTCCGTATGTATAAAATAAAATTATATTCTGATCATATTATATCTCTAAAATGTTCGAAAAAAGACACATAGAACATATATACATATGGTATAGAATATATATATGATATGTTAAAAAAGATATAAAGCGATTCATGTTATCAACATTGTACCCGATTCTTTATGTTTTTTATTTATATTAATTTTTTGCACGCCATAGGCGTTGTTACGGCATCAAACATTTTACAATAAAATTATTTATGATATTTATTTTCCAGTCGATTATAATGAAATTATTTATAATGCTGAGACAGTAGTGACGATAGTTAGGTAGAATTTTTTATTATATAGAAGAACATTTTTTAATGTTCACTAAAGATATCACAAAAATGCCTTGGAATTGCTGGTAGATCGTATGACAAAATTAGGAGTTGGAGTGTTAAAGTTAAATAATATTAATTATATTGAAATAATATATTATTTATTTTTGTATGCTGATAATTCAATAATCGAAACATTATTATTAACAAGAATTTCAACACAAAATAGGTACGTTTATTTTGTTAGGCTCGATTCTTATTAATCTTATTCTTCCTCACCTTTTTATATTTAATATAATAAATTATGTTTATTTATTATAAACGAATATAATTTAATGTAAAAATTATGGAATTATGGAAATATTTTACATACCGCTAATATCATTGTAATTAGATTATCATGTATCATCTCTTGCGGGTACTTATCTTCCTTCTTCTTATGAGATAATAAAATATGTAGAAGTGTGTTATCTATATCGTATAGAAAATAAAATGTAAAATTTTGTACGTGTGTGTGTATATGTTTAATAGTACCTAAATCTTATAATAGTACCTAAATCTTATAATAGAATTAAATGTGTCACTTTGAAAATTAATATTGAAAAAAAATTTAGAAAAAGAAAAATATCTTTAACAATGATCAAAATTAAGCATTTTAATAGTTTTATTAATTGAAACAAACATTTTAACAATATTGTAAGTTTATGAAAAAAAGTTATTTTCACAATTTAAGAAGCTTGAAGGTGTAAATTCATGGAACCTAAAAGGTCCGACCGGTGGAAAAAGGAGGGCGTCACCGGGAGCTCCTTGAATCATAATAGAACAATAAAAAACATACAAATAAAACATGGATAAAAACTTACGAGTTGTTTCATTTTTATTGTTGGTATTCTGTGCATTTAATGCATCCATGTGCTGTTGTATTATCTGTGTAATAATAAACTATGTACTAAATATACATGTATATGTATATGTGTATATATATATATATATATATATATATATAATATAATGTTACAAGTTAAATTAAATAGTTATTAATATTCCCACTTACTTTATTTATAAAAGAATGTAAGAAGCTTACATTCTTTCGCTGTTCTCGTCCCACAGCAGTAAGATTGAATATCAAATCAAAATATAAGAATACATTTCGCATTCTGGATTTAAAAGTCTTTCTCAAGCTGAAAGATTTTTCTCTTAAAATATTTTATATTATATATGCACTTGTATGATATAAGCACACAATTAACTAATTGTATTTACTAAGTTCTATACGAAAATTAAGAAGTAAATATTATTTATTAGTTATACACCAAAAATATTATTCATATTGAAAATTTAATTTGAAATATAATTGCTACTTGTACATTTAAGAAAATTCTTTTGAAAGTGCAATTTCTTAAAAAATGCATAAAATATTTTTAAATAAATTTATCATTATGATTTTTATATAAATTAACATAAGAAATTAAAGGTTGAAATTATTTTACCTGGTAATTACTTCGAGACATTGATTGATTTCATTAGATAGAAATTCCATTTTGATATTCGTCATTGTACCTTTATAATGTGAAAAATAAACTATTTAGTCAAGATATTAGTTATTAACTTATTAGTAATATTATGTTATATATTTGGTAAACAAATGATACAAAATTTTTAAACAGAAAATGAATGTTTCGTTATAAAATACTCTTGAAAATTAAAATTAACTATATAAGATTGTACAGGTTTCATTATTTTTATTATATACAGGGTGTCCCTGAATTCAATACCGAAATTGATATGGCGGCTTTAGGACATGAAAACATGTCGAAAATGTTAATAAATTAATATATGTCTGAATATGTTCGAATGGTTTTGGAGTTATAAGATAATAAAATTTTCTAAAGCTTTCTTAAGACAATATAAATTGAAATAAAAGTTGTTTAATGTTCTTTATTTTGTTTAAAGCTTTACAAAAGATGCTTAAAAATTCTTCCGTCGACTTCGATACACTTTTAATGTTGCGGATGTATTTGTGAGAAATCCAAATATTTTTCAAACAATTTATTAATTTGTATTAGAAAGTGTATGGAAGTCGACGAAAGAATTTTTCAGCATTTTTTGTAAAGTTTTAATTACAAAATAAAGAACATTAAATAACATTTATTTCAATTGATATTGTCTTAAGGAAGCGCTTTATAATTTTATAATTCCAAAATCGTCGAATTCAAATATATGTTTAACATTTTTTTTTTGACTTGTTTTCATGCTCAAAGCCGCTGCATCAATTTTGACATTGCAGAGACATTCTTAATATTGATTCATCATATCTAATGTTAAAAAATTTAACAGCACATTTAATATATAATATTTTATTATTAAAATGTTTTAGAAATACATAAAAACTCAAAAAAACAATAGATACGGTATCTTGTGAAACTATATATATATAACAACGAAGTGAATTGTGTATCTATATGTGTTCACCTAGTTATGAAAATAATAGATTATCGGATCTCACGAAGTAACAGTTAAACCATTCAAAATCTTAATCGATAATTCATCATACAAAGAAAATATCCGTCCGTTGGTCCTATTCTCTAAAAGTGAATCAGTGAAAATATTATTAATTTAAACAGTAAAATAAGATTTCACTGAGACTCGGTGAGTATTTTACTGATCTTTAGTAGAAACGCTTATTTTTTGTAATTTTATCTTATTATCTCACTGATTATGGTCAGTTAAATTAAAATTCACTGTAAAATCAATAATTGCTAGTTTGTTCGTTTACTGCTATGATTGCTATCTCTCTCGTATTTAAGTTTTAGTTTCATAAGAATTATATAAAGTATGCAATATATAATATAAGAATATAAAGTTTGCAAGGAGCGACATAAAATTAAAAATATTACTTCGATTTAATTTCTGATACAATCTCAATAGAGAGACTTCAAATATTAAATCGATTTTATAAATCAGACAAATAAATGTTTGGTGATTTAATAAAAATTATTCGCTCGTTATCTATTTAAAATAACAAGTTCAATGTGCATGTAATATATATAAAATAAAATTTTTAATATAATAAGTATTTAATAAATATAAATAAAATTTTTTATTTTGTATGAATTAGATGGAGAGATGAATTGTAGTTTAATATTATTGATTGTTTCAATCAGTGTATTATCACTGAAAAACAATAAATAGTCACTGATTACAGGCAGTTATAAGTATAACACTGTAAATCAGTGATATTTTATTCAAAAAATTAGTTAATAATTTTGTTAAAATTATCTTTATATTAACTTTATTTAATATCATTAAATTTATAAGATGTATAACACAATTATCATATATACCATTAATGCGTTTTGTTTTCTTTATCTCTTGTAAATTTTTTATTTTTTTTTTAATATTGACGGTAACAGATATGCAACCATTTTATAAATAAATAAAAATATTTAAACTTACTACAGGCAGTACTCAAAGCATATTTAGCTATATAATTATGAAGAATGATTTTCTTCCTATTAAGTCCAATTTTTTCTAATTGATCTGATAATATCAAAGATTGTTCCACAAATACACCAAAAAATTTTTGTAATGCAATTGTATTAAAATTCGGTGCTATTATTTTTCGATTTTTATTCCATGTTAATTCTGAAATAAGTATTATAAGAAGTTACAATATAGAAAATAAAGTATATAATATATAAATAATAGAAATGGTATTAAAAAATGTTATTAGAAATTTAATAATTTAAAATTTGTTATATTGGTATTAAAATGTAAGTAAAAATATACGACTGGAATGTAAATGAAATATAAAAGCTACTATTTTTAATTATGTTATTTAATTATGTGATTTAAATATTAGAAAGAAAGAGAGAGAGAGAGAGAGAGAGAGAGAGAGAGAGAGAGAGAGAGAGAGAAGAGAAAGATAAAGCTGTTATTTGTAATTTTATTCATGTAACAATAAGACTGAAAGATTTTATATTTTAGACTTTTCTGACTGAAACCCGAATACTCACTATTTATAATTTTTTTTTTTTTTTAAAAAAAAAAAAAAAAAAAAAAAAAAAAATTTTTTTTTTTTTTTTTTTTTTTTTTTTTTTTTTTTTTTTAATTAATAAAATAATTATTATTTTTTTTTTTATTAATAATTATTAAAAATATTTTTTTTTTTTTTTTTTTTTTTTTTTTTTAATCACAACCAAAAAAATAAAAAAAAAAAAAACCCCGGGAACAAAAAAAAAAAAAAAAAACCAAAATTTGGAAAAAAAAAAAAAAAAAAAACCAAAATTTTTTCCCCCCCCCAAAAAACCTGGGCAAATCCGGAAAAAATTCAACGAATATGAGAACTAATTAGAAGTTACTTTAAATTTTATTATACTAAAATATCTTACCGGGTGCTGTGAGCAGTCCTTTGCCAAATACTGGTTCAACAAATTTATATATTATATTTTTCTCTACAGCGTTTTTTAAAATTACCTATAATGTTATGTAAAATTTTAAATATTTTTTTAAATATTTCCAATGTATACTTGTTTGTATTATTTTGATAATTAACATATATGAATAGTTCATATGAATACTTAGCATATGATTAGTAACATGAATAGGTAACATATGAATATTTCAATAGGCAAATGATATAAATTTATCTAAATTTGATATCGAGTTATTAACAGATTTGAAATACATGTAATGCAATTATATAACTATATTAAATTCTTTTATTTTCAAAGTTTCAGATCGCATAGTCATCAGATTGCATAGTTAAATTTTTAATTATCTTTTTATATACTTATGGTACAAATAAATGCAGAAAGCTTTATTTTTCAAATTTTTATTTTCCGGATATTACTTGATATTTGAGTTATTTATATACTTCAAAAAATCACTTAGATTAGTGATAAATTATTTTTAATTTATTATTAAAATAAGCAAAAATATGAAATATTATTATTTATTTGGAATACATATATATATATATATATATATATGTATACATATATATATTTTCTAAATAAATATAAATTTGCATTATTCTTGAAGTATATGGCACTATTTTTTTACCTGCATTTGCTTTGCCTCATGTATTATAATAAATAATTTGTTCCCCATTAGTAGTTTAAATGGAGATGGATAATTATTTATCAACTGAATGATAACATTTAAAAATTCTAAAAAATAAATTTTATAATTTATAATGTAATTTACAGATATCTTATTATTTTAAATTATTATTAGCTATAATTAATTTTCAAATAAATATTTTTATATTTTTACTATTACCATCAGAATTCCGCCGAAGAAAATAATAAGCACTTCCAATAAGCGGAAATGCTTTTGGACCAGATAGAATGTTTACCGTTTTAATAGAAGATCGTCGATGATAGTAATTTAAGATGAAATAACTTATACTTGCCAGTGAAATTAACACAACAATTACAAATGACATTATTGAAAAAAATGATAACTACAAAATAGTAGTATAGTATATTATATTAATATTGCTACTATTCTGGATGTTGTCTGTGGACACTTTTATTATGTTTTCCCCACCCAATCATATTATAATAAATAAAAAAACACAATTTACATACGTCCTTTAGATTGGAAAGTAAACGCGTTAACTTTTTATAAAATATCAAGTTTTACGCATAGAAGATTTCAAGAACTTTTTAGTTTAAAAGAGATAAAAAGTATAAGTTTTGATTTAAAATGCAATACTTTTATAAAATGCAATACTTCTAAAAGATAATAATTTTGATATTATATTTTTAAATGATAATTTTTAACTTTGCTATTTTTTAACTTAATATTAACCATTCTTCTTTTAACTTAAAGTTAATCATTTTATATTTATAAAAGGAAGAAAATCAAATCTTGCAATGAATTCAAATCTTGAAAAAAAAATAAATATGAAATGAATATAAAATGAATCCACAAAAATTCTACTTTTAATTTTCTCTCCCTCTCTTTCTCTTTCTTTGGATTATATATTTGTATGTTGATTATGTAAAGATTAGATGTGTATACATGTGCTTGTATATGTAGGATGTTTCAAGGTATTTAGGATGCTAAATATTTTAACTTAAATTTAGGATCTTAAAACAAGAAAATTTCTCTAAAGATCCGTAAATGTTTTGTTTAAGAGACATCTAAAGACATTTAATAACATCTAAAGTAACAGGTAGGAAAATAAATAAATTGAATTTATCATATACGACTGTTAAACAAAAAGTTTTAAAATTATTAAATAAAAACCGAAGGCTGGTTAATAACATTAATTTTTTAAAAAGAATTGAAGCGTATGTAACAATTATAGCTTCTTCTGCAATTACTGCCGTGAAAGAAAGATACTGTGAATTAATGTAGGAATATTCAAGACCATCACTTTGAATAAAATTTATATTTGTGTTAAAGTTGTCATATTTTCTAATTATTTTAAAGTAATTAAAATACTATTAATATTAATTTATTTATAATATTATTATTATTATTTTTATTATTATTATTATTATTATTATTATTATTATTATTATTATTTATATTATTTATAATATTAATTTATTTCTTATAATTTGACAATGATTTCGTGAAATTTTATATTAAAAATATTTAGATGTTAATATTTTTTAAACAAAATATTTATGGACATATCTCCAGAAGAATTTTTGTTGTTTTAAGTCCTTAAATTCATATTTCAAGTTAGAACTTTTAATCTTGAAATAATTTTTTACCTTGTAAATAATTTTTTTATATAGTTTACATATAGCATTGTCATATATGAATAAATTATAATACTACTTTTCTATAAGCATCGATGTGTTTTTTATTTATGCCTATTAAAAGGTAGGTTTATTAGATATGTTACTGAAGCTAACTAATCTTTAATAGTATCTCGTAATAGTATCAACTTTTATCTTAATTAATAATAAAAAAAATGAGAGGAATACATGCATGAAAGGAAGCACTTCCATTGTCAAAGCAAAAATACTATTAGCAATACAAATAATAATCTATTCTAATAGTGGAACAAAATTTTAGTGTTTATGTATTTAACATATTTACTTTTTCTACGCCAAGAGAAAGCGGTTATACATGCCGCTTTCCTTTGGCTACAAGAATTAATCCAGACATTAATTAATCCAAAAAATTATGTTAAAAAAATTAAATATAAAATTAAATAAAAATTAAATATATAAATAAGTACTCTCTATTTTATAAAATGTTTGAATTTGTAAATTATTAAACATGTAAGGGAAAAAAAGAGAAAGGAGGAGGGGAGAGAGAGAGAGAGATTATTTTTCAAGTACATTGAGAAAAAAATAATGAATTAACAACATCAGTGCAATTTACTTTCTTAATTTAATAACATTATTAATCAAATCAATATGTCTATACTGATTTGATGTACTGATTTGTTTAACAATTTTTGAATTAATAAGGTAAGTTACAATTACACTGATGTTATTGATTCAACATTATTTCTTTTTACTGTATGTAAGAGCGTATACTCAAATATATATTTAAATATAAAATTTAAAATTGAATAAATTTATAATTTAGAATTTACAATTTGCAATAAAGACATAATAATTTTTGTTCTCATCTAATAAAAGGCTAAAATTTAATACTTTTTTTTATTTACACATTATTTAGAGATTATTATTATTAATTATTATAATTAGAAATAAACTGTGATAATTTAAAATATTTTCTACATGAATATAATAATTAGATATGTTTTTTTCAAATTAAGAATTAATAGTTGATAGATTAATATTATTAAGCTTTATTTCTATCTTTTTGTAACTTCTGTTAGTAAAGTAAGTGAACTAAATCAGGACCTAACAAGATTCAGTTTTGAATTTCCTACTAAATGAAAAGAAGCGACGATTTGGTAATGTGAATGTCTACAAATGTTAAATGTTCGTCTCGCCGCTATAATTCATTTTTATATGTAACAGTGCATATATTTGCATAGATTTGCATGTATTGCTTTGTTATGAAAAAATGTAAATCTGAAAAGAAGCGACGATTTGGTAATGTGAATGTCAAATGTTAAATGTTCGTCTCGCCACTATAATTCACTTTCATATGTAACAGTGCATATATGCACAGCTTTGCATGTATTGCATTGTTATGAGAAAATGTAAATCTGAGACTGAGAGCTAAATACACAAGTGATATATTGAGACTATACAATTCAAAAGTATCAGAGGAGAAAAACAGTATAATATGATCCACTGCTAAATCATATTACTTCAGAATTTGAATATTTATATAATTTACAGTGAATATGATCTGATGAGTTGATCATACGGTTGCTAATGAGTTAAATTAGGAAAAATAAAATTGTACAGTATGCATAATATTTACATTAATTATATATATTTAGCGTTATTTAACAATCTTTTATGAAAAAGCTATGTTCACAAAACATGTGTTAAATTAAACATCATTATATAATCAATTATATTATTATTCAATCCTACATCAGCTCTTGACTTTTATGAAATACTTCTATCTCAAAAAAAGAAAGAAATCCTATCTACATTATGCAGAAAGATAGACTGTACAATTTTATGCATGTACAATAATGATGGAAATCATTTAAAAATTATTAAGAATTATAAGCTTAAAACATATACTAAAATTAGGATTATTGAGATTAAATCTCTTTTTCTAAAAATATTACTTCCTATATTTTAGATATTTATTTATAATATTTTATACATAAACATGTTTCAAATATCATAAAAACTGAAAGAGAACTCGATATAATTCAAAGCATATTTTATTAAAAATTACATCTTTATAATATATGTTAAAAAAGTTATCAAGTAAATTAGTTAGAATTAAAACCATTAGAATACTTTTGATTGAAATTATCGCATATTTTATACTTGCACGATCTTGGTAATTACACGCAAATAATATAAATCATTATTAATTATACATTTAATTATATTATTATTCATATACGTTATCATACATTACCTTTTGATCTTTATAAGAAGTTACTATTAAAATTTTAAAAAAAGAAAGAAGTCCTTTTTACATTAACAAAAATAGAATCTAAAATTTAATGCTTATATGTATGTATGATGATAAAAACTTTTGGAAATCATCAAGAATTACGAATTTAAAATATACATATATCAAAGTTTAAGGTTTATATTAATCTCTTTTTCTAAAAATTTTATTTTTATAATATTTCTTAATCAAACACTTTCAAAACCATATGATTGAAGCATATTTTATTGAAAACTGTATCTTTATAATACATATCAAAAGAAAAGTTATCAATGTAAATTACTATCAAAAGCAGTTAGTATGATTTGATTGAAATCTTCGGATATTTCATACCTGCAAGAGTTTGATTATTATGTAAATGATGCACGTACGCATTTAACGACAATATACTTCGAGTATTGACATGTATCATTACATATATCATTTTACTTACTTTACTAATAAAGTTATAAAAAGGCTAGAAATAAAGCTTAATAATATTAATCTATTAACTATTAATTCTTAATTTGAAAAAACATATCTAATTATTCATGTAGAAAATATTTTAAATTATCACAGCTTATTTCTAATTATAATAATTAATAATAATGTATTGAGATATATATTAACAATATATTTTTTTTAAAAAGAAAATTTCTAAAGTTAGTTAAATAAATTAGTATTTTGATTAGTTCGTTCTAGAAATAAATTAGTTAGCAATTGATTATAAAATATCCGCGAATCTGCTCCAGAAATAATCCTAGCCATAAGTCCGACCGTAACCGTTTGTAAATTCACGAATCCATCTAGTTCTAAGTCTAATATTTGTAATATCTCTTTTCTGACTAAACTCTTTGTTCACAATGAGGAACTTGCAAGTTTGCATCTCACTCCTATTTCCGAATTCTGAGACCGGCAAGCCAGTTTGTAGCGTTTAGGATAGGTGAATCGTTACAATATAAATTGATAAAATAACATAATAATAAAAATAACAACAATCACTTTTAATTTTTTATTTTTTTAAATTATTGAATAAGCTGTAACAGCTTATAAATGATATTAAAATTTTCGCCAATGATTCACAACAATAATGTACTATATTAACCGAAATTCGCTGACTAAGAAAAGAATGAAACCAAAAGCTAAAGCGCATTTAAAAATTAATAAATTAATATATAAACTTGCTACAAAAATGCAGTAAGCCATTGAAAATTACACCATTGTAAGATTGCAAATGATTGCAATGATGTATTTAAATTTCACTCAATAAGATTTGATACAAGCTGAGGAGAGAAATAATTATATTAATAAACAAACGTGATAAATATAAACTTGAAAAATATAACTTCATAAATGTTGATATTAACATTCTTTGTGATTAACAATTTATAATGAGGTAAAAGCTCATTATAAATCAAATTATAACTGTCCAGTGCCATGAAAGAAAGCTACCGAATCAATGTAAATGTTCAAGACCATCACTTTAAACAAAATTTATAATTATGTTAAAGTTTTCATATTTTCTAGTAATTTTAAAGTAGTTGAGAAATACTATTAATTTATTTCTTATAATCTGATAATAATTCTAAAATACATTTTAAATTCTAAATGTTTAGATGTTAATATCTCTTAAATAAAACGTTTACGGGCATATATATCTCCAGAGGACAATTTTTTTCTTGTTTTATGATCCTAAATTTATATTTTAAATGAAGACATTTAATCTTGAAATAATTGATTATCCCGTATTAATATTTTTATAATTCCGTTGACATATAGCATTGACATATATAAATAAATTATAACTTATAGCATTGACATATATAAATAAATTATAACTTATACTTTTTCGCAAACATTGATATGTTTTTTAGTTATATCATCAACAAGATATATAAAGATGAATTAACGTTAATAATATATCTAATAAACCGGTTTGTTTTAAGAAGTAGGGAAACTCCATGACTTCATGTACTGTTGACATCATCTTTTTTTCGCTAATTAATTGATAATTGTGTATAAAAAGGATCTCCTCTCTGATTTGCTTTATTTTTAAATATGTTATACGGGAGGTCTTCCCGAGTAATTTCGTATATATGTATATATACAGGGTGTCCGTCGATTTTCGACCTTAACGAAAAAAATAAATAGATTGGCTCAAATTAAGAAGAAATTATCTATATTGTTTTGGGATTGTCGCAATAATTATGGAAAAATTAAATAAAGACTGGCCAATCTGCGTGAATAGAAGCGCGGACGAAAGTCGTCCACTGTAATCCGATACTAGTCGCGCCGCGAAGCGGTGGGCGGTCGCTCGAGACATGATACGATATATCGCAATACCGCGCCGAAAAAAATGACCCGTCCTTTTAGCGGCGAGAAAATGATGCGCTATCATTTCCACACCACCTTGCGGTAGATAGCATGGTGCGCTTTTTTTATAGTGGTTTCCCCCATAGGCCTATTCCACTCTTAATTTGAAAATTATTCAAAATGCCATTACTATACGCTGAATACATCGTAAATGTAAAAATTATGGTGACAGTACCTTTACAAAAATGATCCGTGATTGAAAATCCTTCGATAAAATGTATTCCACCGTTGATAATGATACGATGATGAAATGCTTCACGAATCCTTTCTTCATCTCATACAGCGCACTCTGCGACCGATTATCCTGATATTATGCACGACACGCAGTTTCACATAATATTGCACAACACATAAAATTGTACGGCCACTTGATTTTCGTTAACGCCTGGGAAATGATTCCATGAAATTGCGGCCGCACGATAAGTATTTCCGCTGGTCCGTATGCCACAATCATATCCGTATATTCCTGCAGAATATACCTCATTTCACTGTTAATTTACTACGCAAACACAAGATTTTTATTAAAACGTCTTAGGCTCTCGCACACTGTTATCACACTGCGTACGCCGGCAGCACGCAACTACAGCTGACAGCTGAGCGGACATGTGAGTGTAAGCGTACGTGTGAGTTCGACGCTTGCGCACTATGGTTGTCCGCTCAGCTGTAGTTGCGTGCTGCCGGCGTACAAGTCTGATAACAGTGTGCGAGAGCTAAGACGTTTTAAAAAAAATCTTGTGTTTGCGTAGTAACTTCAGTGAAATGAAGTATATTCTGCAGGAATATACGGATATGTTGTGGCATACGGACTAGCGGAAATACCTATCGTGCGGCCGCAATTTACATGGAATCAGGCGTTAACGAAAACCAAGTGACCGTAGCAATATTTTATGTGTTGTGCAATAATTATGGAAACTGCGTGTCGTGCATAATATCAGGATAATCGGTCCAGCAGTGCGCTTTCGTACGAGGTGAAGGAAGGATTCGTGAAACATTTTATCATCGTATCATTATCAACGTGTGCAACTACTTTTATCGAAGGATTTTCAATCACGGATTAATTTTTGTAAAGGTACTGTCACCAGTAATTTTTTACATTTATGATGTATTCAGGCGTAGCGTAATAACATTTTGAATAATTTTCAAATTGGTGGAATAGGCTAAGGGGAAACCACTAAAAAAAAAGAAGCGCACCACCATCTACCGCAGGTGATGATGAGAAATGATGGCGCGTCATTTCTCGCCGCTAAGAAAGAACCGGGGTTTTTCGGCAGCGACCAGCCACGTATATCAGCTGTCGTAATGCTCGAGCGACCGCCGCACCGCTTCGCGGCGCGACTGGTTTGGGACGACTCTCGTCGCCGCGTATTATTTCGTCTGGCACCGTTCTTCTTTATTTATTTTTCATTTAAGGTTTTTTCCGTAATTATTGCGACAATCCCCAAACCAATATAAATTTAATTTCTTTCTTAATTTGGGCCAATCTACATTATTTTTTTGTTAAGGTCCGAAAATCGAAACGGACACCCTGATATATATATATATATATATATATATATATATATATATAAGATCGGACTCAAATAGTTTGGAGATATAGACTAAAAAAGATAAAATAATAAATACAAAAATTCGCCTGGAAAGTCTCAAAAAGCTTCAAAGAAAGGATTAATTCGTTCGAAAATCATCTCGAAAAGTTTCAAAGAAAGCATCAATTCGTTCATCAAAATTATGTAGTGTTTTAAACAAAAATTGAGAATATATGTACGTATCACCTCAAAGGTTTGAAGTAGAATATGTAATAAAAATGTAGAAATACGAAGAATGTTGAAGGAAAATAAGAGTAAGAAATTCTTACAATAACATTCTGTTTTATGTACAAAGTATGAGGTTGCAAAGAAAAACTAAATGGTATTTTCATGCCCATTCATATATGTTTATGATTCTATGTATACAAAAATGTATATTGTATCTATAACTTATTTTTATTAAATTATCTAGATCTATTATTGTAGATGGTGTCCGAAAATTGTGAAATTCATAAAACTTCTTTTGTCTATAACTTTTTAATAAACAACCGACGGCTAAAACCTTTAGAATGTTATTCAAGAGGAAGACCTTGATAACATATGTCAGAGTTATACGAGTTCCCTATGTAGGTTCTTCTGAACCTTCGAAGCTTCGAAGTTTGAGGTGTTTTCGAAGCTTCGAAATTTTCGAAAGTTAAAAAACTTCGAAAAAAATTCGAAGCAATTTGAGAAAAAATAATTTATGCAAAGGAAAATGCGAATTTATATAAAAAATGATGAAAATATTCTGAATAAATGTGAGTTAATTAATATAAGTATATGCTCACATATACAAAATTATTCTTAAATTATAATTTCGAAGTATTAAGAAATAAATTCTTTGAGACTTTTTAGCCATTCTGTATGTATTTATTAATGTTTTTTTGCCTCTTTAACAATTTTTTAACTTAAAATTTTATAAATTTCTCAGTTTGTTTTTACTGGCGAATTTTGAAATCGCACTAGCAATGCCGGTACACACCCGAGTGTGTATCGCGAGGTGAAAAGACGGATCGCACAGCACAAGATAAGGTACGAATTAAAATAATGTGAGACTGCTTCTTCGTTTCACACACAGTGATGGTTACAAAAGTTACTATTATTTATTACACACAATATTTACAATATTTATAAGATAATGTTTTGATCGGGCAAAAGCGTCACTTCGAAAATCTTGAGCGAATTGAGTCGCATGAGAGTGAGCGAGACAGCGCAATACGGCTACACGCGTGAGAGTAAGCGAAACCGCACTAGTCAACGGTCGCAAGATTGAGCGAGACAGCGCAATACAAACGGCTGTATGTTGAAAGTAAGCCCCGAAGATTTCACTATCCGGAGCACACGATATGAGTAGAGTCCGAATGATGAAGAAGGCTCCTCCCATTAACAGAAGTGGAGGCACTCCGCTATGTCCGGGAACTCGTGCTTAAACTTGGTGATTGCGGCGACACAAAGAATCCTTCGACTGTAACGCCGAACCGATAATCCTTAATATGCACAACACCGACTTCTCGATTGAGTATGCTCACGTTGATAATCTCGTTACTTTTCGAAAATGACTTTAACTTTGATGACTCGTTATTACTCTCTTGTTTCTTGTTTTATTCTGTACTTGTGAGGCGAGAAAGGCTTTCTCCTACTAGATAAAGGCCCGAGACGGAAGTCGGGTGATTAGTTTCAGTCTATTTCGTTCAGGCACGTAGAATCGCGTGATATCGCGGTTTTCTCATTGACCAGGACTATGTATTATTACGCGATCATGCGGATCCTGCCTGATTTTGGGGAACGAGGCGGCGGTACCACCGCGCTTTTTGGAGTCGTTGATCCACGGACGGATGGCGCCATCGATCCGTGTTGAATCGTTAAATGAATTTTCGATTAGACTCGCAACGAATCCTGAACACTCATATATTCTTATTATTATAAAATTTTTAATATAAGATTTGTCAAATTTTATACATTTTATATATATATATATTATGTATATTTGTTCTATTATGTTTTACTATTTTTATTTTTATCTTACAATAATATCTATTATTTTATATTATTTAAGCCTCATATATATATATATATATATTTCTTGAATGATACACATATTACACCCCGTATATCACACGGTATTTATTTGCACGCATTATCATGCGATTGCTTCTTCTTTGTAAGAGAGATGACATTTTAAGAGCAGTCTCAGTCGCTTGTGGTTATTGTATGCAAATCTCTGTACAGCCTCTTTGAAGTAGATTCGTGTAAATATTCCAATAAAATAAAATTGCAATCGAGATTTATGTAGTGTGAATTAGCAAATTGAGAAAATGAAGAGCTGGGTATGGCAGTATTGTTTGAAAGCTACTGACGGTCAGTCAGTAACTTGTGAAATATGTGATACTGTACTTCGAACACATAATTCTACAAGCACTTTAATAGAGCATTTAAAAAACATTCATTCTTTAACACCAAACGAAAATGCAAGGCAACAACACGTTCACAAAAGAAAGTAAATATTATTTAGCAAGTACTTTTCTTTTCTCTTCTCTTCTCTTCTCTTTCTTATTTAATTTTCAATCTGATTTATCATTTAAATAATACAATAAATAATATATAATTTATATGTTTTTAATAATACAATAAATAATATATAATTTACATGTTTTTAATAATAATATAAATAATACATAACTTACATGTTTTTAATAATACTATAACTATCATTACATAATAGAAATATTATGTCTTTACACACACACATATATTCATTTTAACAAATATTTAATAAATATTATTTAATTATTCGATAAAACAATTGTGGATATGTATTTTATTTCATTTATTTATGATGTTAATGTTAACACTTACATTTAATTTCAATCACATTATATATAAATTGTGACTTAACTTTAGATTACTCTTTCTCCGTTCATTATGTTATACTATGTACATGCTATACTATGTATATGCTGTATATGCAGAATGTAATTCTCATTTTTCTATAATAACTTCCATAGGTTCAATAGTGCGTAGTGTCACATCCATATCTAATTTTATTGCATCTATCTGAGTACTTTTCTCTATTTTAAATACAAATGTTCTTATCAAAATTAAGATAAGTTAAGATAACTTATCTTAATTTTGATAAGAACATTTGTATTTAAAGTAGAGAAAAGTACTCAAATAGATGCAATAAAATTAGATATGGATTTCTAATCCATCTTTCTTTAAAATCATTGCGTATCTCATACCTGCAAAAGTTTGATAATTATATTTTTTTGTGATATGTGTTTTATGTGATTTATTTATGCTTACCTATACAATTTCTGGGCCCATAACTAAACGGCATGTTATATTTATAAGATGTTCCTATTTTCTCAGGAAGGAATCTGTCTATCAGATCAAATATCAACGGATTGGACTAATACTCTTCATTTCAGTGTAGAGCCAATATTGCCAAAATAATTTCAGTGGCCTTTGGCAAAATAAACTCTCCTAAACATATATGTTTATATATAATACTATATAATAAAGTTAGAAAATATTAAAAATTATAATTATTAGAAAAATAATAAATAGTTTATATATAAAGCAATATGAATATAATTTAAATCGTCTTATGTTTTTTCATTTCACAGACAAGTATATATTTGATGTGTAAAATTGTCATTGAACAAACAATATTTTTTATTAAAATTTGAAATGATTTTTCAAGTTTTAATAAAAGTTCTTTTTTATTGAGAATTTTGATAAATTTAAACTTTACTATTTTTTATTATTCTAAAAGATTTAATTTTTAATTTTCTAAGAGATATTATTCTTGTTTTAAATATAATATCAGTTCCTTTTAATTTTAAAATTTTTATTTCCAATTTGACAAAAAAGACTCATGTGCTTTTTTCGGATCTTATTTTGCTAATAATTCACATATTATATACATACATAATTGAACATATATATTTTATATTCTGTATAATATATATAGAATAATTTATATATTGTTCAAATTTTTGTTTTTCTACAATAATATAAATTAAAGTCATTATTTAAGAAATTAAAAATTTAATTATTTGATATGTTATTAAAATCCAATAAATAAAATATTTTTCATTAAACGGTTTATGTATAAATATTATTAAAAAAAAAAAATTAAAATGCGCCATCTACATATGTACGTCAAAAAATCATTGTAAAAACCAAGAAGATATTAATTTATAGATATTAATTTGTAAAATACTAATTAAAAAAAATGTTATAAAAGTAAAAGTGTTAAAAAAGTACTAAATATTTAAGTAAATGTTTAAAAGAGTACTATTTTATAGACTATTAAACAAATTTATTTTTTCTATAAAAAATTATAATATAACAAAAAGAAATAAACTAAAAATTATGTAAATTTATATGTCTTTCTTGCCAAAGTTACAATATTAAAAATATTACAAAAATATGAAAATCATAACTATTTCCTACAAAAATTTAATATTGTTATATCAAACAAAGTAATATGAATAATATAATAAAATAATTACTATTAATGATAAAATATTTTGTCATCAAATTTCAAATATAATACACATTAAAATTATTACAGATTTTACAGATTATTTTATATGACAATTAAATATGTTTTTATCATTATAATAAGGAAAGATCTTATTGAGAGACGACAAATCTAAATGAGAAATACAAATATATGTATATATATATAATGTGAATAAATAATAGCCCAAAGTATCTTTTTGTATTATTTTATTAAATTTTTATAATTTTTGCATTATTATTTTTGATATTATTACTTTGACAAGAAAGATATATAAGTATAAATAATTTTTTATTCCCAACTGTACATTTTTCTATGTCATAATTTCTTCTACGAAATACAGATTTGTATAAACAATAAAATAATACAACTATGTATTACATTAACAGCTCTTTGGAAATAATTTTTTGAACGTGGTATTTTGGAGACTTTTTTCAGATCTGTCTTGAGGAAATAATTTTTTTATATGAATTATTAAGCTATAACTTTGATTAACATATAAACTTGAGTAACACAATTCAAATGAAATAAATTAAATCTGCTATTGTTTATTATTATAATTATGATAATTTTTTACTCTTTGCAATTTGATCTTTATATTAACTTTATTTAATATTATTTAATTTATAAGATGTATAACACAATTATTATGTCATACATACCATTAATACGTTTTATATATTATTTATATTTGTTTTTTTATCTCTTGTAAATTTTTTATTTTTTTTAATATTAACGGTAACAGATATACAAACATTTTATAAATAAATAAAAATGTTTAAACTTACCACAGGCAGTATTCAGAGCATATTTAGCTATATGATTGTGAAGGATGATTTTCTTCCAACTTAGTCCAATTTTTTCTAATTGATCTGTCAGTATCAAAGATTGTTCCACAAATACATCAAAAAACTTTCGTAATGCAATTGTACTAAAATTCGGTGCTATTATTTTTCGATTTCCAATTCATATTAATTCTGAAATAAGTATTATAAGAAATTACATTAAAGAAAGAAAGTATATAATATAAGGAATAAAAATCATGGTATTAGAAAATGTTATTAGAAATTTAATTATTAATAATTTGAAATTTGTTATATTAGTATTGGTATTAAAGTATAAGTAAAAATATTATACGTTTTAGTATGCAAATAAAATATAAAAAACTACTATTTTTAATTATGTTATTATGTGACTTAAATATTAGAAAGAAAGAGAGAGAGAGAGATGAAACTGTTATTTGTAATTTTATTTATCTAACAATAAGAATGAAAGATTTTTTTATTTTAAACTTTCTGACTAAAACCCGAATTCTCACAAATATTTCATAATGTATAATTATGGCAACTGCTGATAAAGCGATAGAAATAAAAAAAATCTTTGATGTTTTAAATCTTTTATATTTTATATTTTGAATTATTATGATAATCATTAATATTATTAATAGTCATTATTGATAAAAATTATTAATAAAAATGTGATTATTATAATATTTTTTCCGTTGTTAATAATTCCGACTGACATTCTAAAGCGGCAAAATCCTGTGAAGTCATGCTTAGAAAAAAAGCACTCAAAATCTGTGAAGACCTTAAAAAAATCCCCTCAGATGTTTTTCAACCCGAGAAAAACCTGGGCAAATCCGGAAAAAATTCAATGAATATGAGAACTAACTAGAAGTTACTTTAAATTTTATTATACTAAAATATCTTACCGGGTGCTGTAAGCAGTCCTTTGCCAAATACTGGTTCAACAAATTTATATATTATATTTTTCTCTACAGCGTTTTCTAAAATTTCCTATAATGTTATGTAAAATTTTAAATATTTTTTAAATATTTCGAATATGTACTTGTTTATATCATTTTGACAATCAATATATGAATAGTTCATATGAATAGTTAACATATGAATAGTTAACATGAATAGTTAACATATGTGTATGACTATTTCATTAGGCAAATGATACAAATTTCTCTAAATTTGATATCGAGTTATTAACAGATTTAAAATACAAATAATGGAATCAGTATAACTATATTGAATTCTTTTATTTTCAAGGTTTCAGATCGCATAGTCATCAGATTGCATAGTTAAATTTTTAATTATCTTTGTATATACTTATGGTACAAATAAACGCAGAAAGCTTTCTCAAATTTTTATTTTCCGGATATATATTACTTGATATTTGAATTATTCACTTCAAAAAAATCACTTAGATTAGTGACAAATTATTGTTAATTTATTATTAAAATATGAAAAAATATAAAATATTATTATTTATTTGGAATAAATATATATATATACACACATATATATATATATATATATATATATATATATATATATATATTGTTGCAATTTCGCCGTCAAGATTTTGTCACTCGGTATTGCGCTCGATATCGATTGGCCATTTGAATAGAAGAACGGACGATTGCTATGGTGATTAAAAAATATTGTATAGTATTCAGATTTGAATTTGAATCGCTCGCGTATTTACAAATTGTATATTCCTGTATTTAATAATTGTGTTGTGCATAAAGTTATTATTCTGTTCTTAAGAATGTGAAGGGAAAATAGCGAAAACGCAACAAAAAAATGTATATACACACATATTTTCTAAATAAATATAAATTTGCATTATTCTTGAAATATATGATACTATTTTTCTACCTGAATTTGCTCTGCCTCATGTATTCCAATAAATAATTTATTTACACAGTGAAATTACAAATGACATTATTGAAAAATGGTAATAGCAAAATGTTAATATGGTTATATATTAATGTTACTACCTTCTGTGCGACTGTTACTACATTCTGTTATGGTTGCTTTTATTATGTCTTCCCCACCCAATCGTACTATAATAAATTCAAAAAAAACACAATTTACATAATGCGTTCTTTAGATTAGAAAGTAAACGTATTAGTTTATTGAAATAGCAAGTCTCATACATAAAAGATTTCAAGAATTTTTCAGTTAAAAAAAATTAGACAAGTTTTGATTTAAAATGCAATTTTTTTATAAGATTCTATCGTTAGTTATATAGATCCGATAATAATTTTGATGTTATATTTTAAATGATAATTTTCTGCTATTTTTTAAAATTCTTTTAATTTAATATTAGATTTTATCTATTTTATCTTTGAAGAAAGAAAATCAAATTTTTCAATAAAATTCAAGTCATTTTAAAAAAAGATATATATAAATGAAAATATTAATCAACATAAATCCTACTTTTGATTCTCTCTCTGTCTCTCTCTCTCTTTCTCTCTCTTGTTCTAGGATTATATTATATAAACATTATAGATGTGTATTGTATATATATGTTTACATACATGAAGATTAGATATGTACATATATGTATGTTTATATATATATATATATATATATATATATAAAGATTAAATGTATGTATATATATATGTATATTTTTATATGGAGAATATTTCAGGGTGTGTTAAATGTCTTAATTTAAAATATAATTTTAGGATCACATGAAAAAAATTTTCTTCTAAGAATGTGCTTATAAATATTTTGTTTAAGAGATATTTGATTTTCTACTATTAATGAAGAGAAAGATTTATGCATGCAGTTATTTCTGTTTTTCATAGATTTCTCCTATCTCTTAGAATAGAGATCGATTTATTATATATATTATATATGTTAATATGTTAATAATAAAGCTAACTAGTCTTTATAGTATCATGTGGATAACATAAATAAAAAATATCAATATTTGTAGAAAGTACATTTTATAATTTATTTGTATGTGTCAATGCATATATGTCAATGCAATTATATTAAAATATCATATACGATAACAAATTATTTCAAGATTAAATTTCTAACTTAAAATATGTCCTAACTTATATGAATTTAGGACTTCTAAATAAATATCGGTATTGTAATATTAATCGATATTATAACATTCCTAATTTTTCTTTAGATGTCAAATGATATGTATTATGCTTTTTGTGTAGCAATCGTTTATTTATCAGCTGTTCTTCCGAAACCATGTTCCGATTTCTATCAAATTTTGTAAATAAGTTCCTTCCAGATAAAACAAAAAATGCTTTAAAGATATCTTAATTTTTAAATCGCGAAAAATCCTTCTCGTGTACTTCTTTTTTATCTAGCAATATATGTCATTTGATATCTAATGTTATAGAAAAGTTAGAAATGATATTACAATACTTGTTTACCGATACTTGTTTAGAGGTCTTAAATTTATATTTTAGCACATTTAATCTTCAAATAATTTGTTACCGTATATGATATTTTTACATAATATTTTGACATATAGCATTGATACATATAAATAAATTACATATCTTCCCACAACCATTGATATGTTTTTCACTTATCCTATCAACATGATACTAGAAAGACCAGTTAGCTTTTAACATAGTTAGTAAACCGGCTAGCTTTAATAACATAGTTAGTAAACCAGTTTTTGTCTTAAATGGCAGGAGAAATCTATGAAAAAACAGAAATAGCATTCTGGGTTACGTTTCAAAACGCAAGTAACCGTGGAAAATTTTACTCATTGGACTATAGAACTAACTGGAACGAGCGCTGCCTTTATTATTGCCCGATGACCTCAAGCCGAGGAAGACAGTATCTATTTGGTTTTGTCGTCTCTCTTTTTCATGTATTAGCTAAAAATATATGTTTGCGCATTAAAGTTGTGTAGAATTTTTTCACCAAAAATTTAACAAAATAGAACATTATTTTATTTCGTTTATTGTCGCCATTATATTTCCTTAAATAATTCATTTCATTAGAATAATATTTTTTATATATTCATTATTCGAACATATACTGACTAAGGTATGGGCACAGATAGTACGTCATGAAACTATAGGAGATATAATAGCCCTAATAATCCTCTATTTCTTGAAAAAAAAATTAAAAAATCTTCATGATCACCTAATAGTCCTAACAATCCTATTTCTCGATTAAGTGAAATTATTCTAGGAAAGCCTATCTCTAATCACGTATATTTTAATCTCTAATCACATATATTTTAATTACGTGCCCTAATTACATTCTATAATCGCGTGCTCTAACCGTGTGAATAAATGTCCGACATTATAGTATTATTGTACGTAAGCTTTTCTTCAGGTCAGTTAAACTTACTTTTCGTTGATCCTGGTCACTTTCTCACTCGCTCTCTAATCAGAGATCAAAAAAGAAGATAAACACTCCTTCTTTTACTGATTAATTAACGGCAAATGAGCGTAAATATTTCACGCTCATCGTAACAATCGTTCGATTTTACGATCGTTCGTTATATTTAAATATAATTTTATTTTAACTCAAATAAAGCCAAATTACTACAAATTTCTGTATATTATATTTTATAATAAAATATAAATCTCATGTGTGTGTATAACTTTTATCATATTACAAATTATTTTATTGGAAATAATTAGAAATTAAAAGACAATATGCATACAACCTATTTATTATTAGTAATATTATTTTGTAATTATATTAAATTTTATAATTTAGTGCACTGAAAAAAAAGTAATGTTGAATTAACAACATCAGTATAATTGAAATTTATTTTATTAATTCAATAACATTACTAATCAAATCAATACATGGTATATTGATTTGAGATTAAAAATTATATTGAATTAATAAAATAAATTCCAATTACACTAATGTTATTGGTTCAACATTATTTTTTTCTTAGTGTACATTGTATTATATAAAGTATTAAGCACAAAAGTATTATGCTGGTATGAATTAAAATTATAATAAAAATATAAAAATATAAATAGTATTATCATATGAATTCTTTATATTTTATATAAAGGAAAAAACTTAAAATATTTTGCAATCTATATTTTTCGAGTCTTAATTATAAAAACTTCAGAGGAATCAGTGATTAATTTGAGAAATTTTATACATATATTAATAATTAGATTTTCAAATAATTAAAAAAATGATTGATAAATATCAAAGATCAGTTTACTGATAATTAAGAGAAGATTTATAGAAATACGATTAAATACGAAAATGTTTTTATTCCACAGCAGGCATTTTGTGTTTTGTAAATAAAAAGATATAAATATGACAATGAATATAAAAAAATATTTTCATCTTTGAATATTACAGTATCTTTCGCGACTGAATAATTTATTTACTATCAGTTTACATACATAAAAATATCTTGTTATACAGCACTGATGCTACCGACATTTCGTGCACATAGCACGGAACTAAACCAGAAATTGTGCACATTATACATTACCCTCTGAGAACATTTAGGACCTTGGGTTTATATTTCATGTCCACGTTTTCAATGTCCATAGAGGGAGTATCGCTTTCAGAAATCACATAAAAGCAGGCCATGACATTTCTCAGTCTTCTCTCTGATTATACGATAAGTAAGAAGAGAAGAGATATATAAAACACTAACATATCTTTCTGAAGGACCAACTGTACAGGAAGAGATTTCATTATGAGTGATCATAATTGTTTAGAAAAGCTTTTTTCGGAGTCTATTAATACGGATAATGATGATATTTTTATGATTGGAACCACTGTCGATACAGGTATAAGATACAAACTAAATTGAAAAGAAGTCGACATGTGTTTTTTAACACTTTTTTGAAAAAAATATTATTTTTCTGAATAACTTTTATAAGATTTATAAAAAGTATATATTTAATAAAAGCATATGATTTTGATGTGAAAATGAATTAAAATATAATATTCTTTGAAGCAATCAGTTATATATACAGAGATCAATGTCATACTCTGTATTTATATTTTGATTTTGATTTTTTCTCATCGATTAGCTATAAAGCACATATTTTTGTTTTCTTTTTTTTCAAGTTTAGATTGAATAAGAGAAATGTCTATTAATAAATTTTTTTAATTGATTCTCTTGCATTTGTTCTAATTGATTTTTTATATTATCTTGTTCTTCTAATTGATTTTTATCTATGATTTCTTTGATCAATCGAACACTAAAGTTATCATTGATTTCATTTTTTAGAAAGCTGTAAATTTTGGAAGAGAAATGGGTGAAAAATTAGAAAAATATGACTATTGATGTCTATCAATTAAAATTAAAAACGTATATATATATATATATAAGTTTTTAATTGATAGATATCAAAGGATTAAATATAATCTAATTGTATAATCTAGAATCATGAATAATAATGTCTGATTAATAGGTTTTGAATGGGAGGCGATTGACGAATGCAAGGAAAAATTAGGCAAAGATGTACAAGTAGTTAAGCAGCGTGGAAGAATCTATTTTAACATAAACTGGGACCAGTTTGCAAAAGTATTTTTTATTAGATTTTTTAAGATTTCATATAAATATTTTTTAAATATTTTTTATGTTTGATTATGATGCATGATATATTTGATATCATCCTTTGCTATATTGTAGGTTCAGCAAATGAGATCGATAGATAATGTATTCATAGTGGTTGATATAGGAAGACTTTCTTTTACCAATGACAAAGAAACAGATTTGAAATCTATATATAATTATGTAGTCTCAAACTTGGATAAAAGATGGGAGAAAACTCTTGATGCATGGAAATGTGCAACAAGATTCATGGGAAAGCTTTATCCAACAGTCGAAGAATATATCACAGCTAAAGAGCAAGCTCTTGTAACCAAGACAGAAACATTGGAGATACATGATGAAGGAAAAGGAGGAGAGCCTGATTTATTGGAACCAAATATATTGGAAAAAAAAGAAATAGAAAATAAAGGAAAAAAAAGAGGTCAAGATCCTTCCGAGTCCAAGGAAAGTGATATACTTAGATATAGAGTAACATGTGAGAGGACTGGTAAACATGTGTTTGAGTCCAAGGATATTGCTAGGATTACTGGAGAAGTAGTGCAGGACAAGTATCACTGGATAGTCAATTTAACAAAGTATCATTTAGAAGTTGTCTGCAAATTAACAGATGGTACGATAAATTAGAAAAAAAGAAGAAAATAGACAAAGAAATAAAATTAAATTTTTTACAGCACAAATTATCCATTAATAATAATAGACTAAATGTTGTGTAAGTAATTATATTTAAATATTTTAGATTTATTGATAACACATTTACGTGTAACACACGAATCCAAGCATCGCAGGAATATTGCAAGTTTTGGACCAACTACCCTCAGATCAACCATTTGTTATAACTTATTAAGATTGGCAAATCCAAAGCCGGGAGATATAATAATTGATCCTATGTGTGGAGGAGGCTCTATTCCTGTAGAGGTATATATTTATACAATAATAGATCAAAGATAACTTTGAGAGAACTTCAATTTATTGAAAATTAATGTATCTATTTTTAGAAATGTCTACAGCCCAATTTCTAATTAATTTATCATTCTTGATTTATTCGTTTTTTACATAAACATTGTTAATAATTCTCTCCCTATTATAACAATATGTATAATATTACTTGATAATTACTATATGATTAAATTAATTAGAATTTAATTGAAGTATAGCTTTAACAATTTATTAACATTTATTTACAAACAAGAAATCATCATGTATATTTCAGGCAACATTAGCTTATCCAGGCTTGTATGTCTTGTGTGGCGACAATAATTCCAGAGCTGTGGAGAGGACAAAATCTAATATGAATGTCTCTACAGCTGGATGCAAAATAGATCTTATACAATGGACTGCTTCAAAATTACCATTCAAGGATTCCTTTATTGATATCATTGTTACTGATATGGTAAAAATTAATTTAAAAATGAAATTTGCATTTAATTTTTAAATATTTTAATTTTTTTCTTTAAAGAATAAATTTTTTTCTCTTTTAATAATTCTATAGCCTTTTGGTAAAAGAAGCGGAAATAAATCATGCAATAAAACTCTTTATAAGCATTTTTTACTGGAACTCGGACGAATAGTAAAATTATCATACGGACGATTAGTTCTGCTTACATATGATAGATATAGTTTTAAAGAAGTAAGTTTTACTGTTATAATTTATGTGAAAATTAAATAAAGTAAAATATTAAGTAATTAAAGTATGTAATTAAATTTTAAAATGAAATATTTTATTGTATAATAAATCCTACTTTATCTATTTTAGGCTTTGCAGGCAGCTGGCGATTTATTTTGGGTAACAAAAACGATTGGTGTAAATATAGGTGGTCTTCAAGCTGTAGTTTATGTCTTAAATCGTACGCATATACTTCACAATTGCTTCAAACCACGTACTATCAAACAACATAATTATCCGAGAAATAATAAAAATTCAACATTTCTCACCAAAGATCTTTCAACTAATTAAATATTTCAGATATTAAATATTTCATAATTCATAATAAGTATTGTGATACATTCATACTTTTATATGAACAAAGTAATATAGTTTATTTGTATGTTTAACATATAAGTATAATTGATTTTTTTTTAGCCAAACATTTCCTTTCCAAATAATTTTAATATAAAATTCATAAAAAATACCTTATTCTGCTTATCATTATATCATGCTTGCGCGACTATATATAATTTATTTATCTTAATTAATATTTATACTTATAAGTATTTATACTATAAGTATTTATAGTATACAAGTATTTATACTATAAATATATTTATAATTATAACTTTTAACTTATTTAGTATAGTTTTAAAATAAATTTTTTAAATTTTCATGGCTTTATACTTGATGCGTAAAAGAGGTCGGAACCATAGTATAAATAAGAACAGTAAGTACACTTCGTGTCGATGCCTTTGATCTTTATGGCCAGCATATTGTTGATTGAAACGCAAGCGCGTTTTAATTTAAATTACAAAAAAAATGTGTTTAACAATTATTAATAACTATTAACAGTTCAAATCTGCATACCAAATGTTTTAATAATACTTAAATAACTTTACTTTTGATAATTCTTAAATAATTATTACTACTTAAGGGGATTCTGTACTCTGTATTACTGACAAAATGACCATTTTTGTATTTCTAATCTTACGTCGCATTAATTTGACAGAATTAAAAATATTTATCCACGATTGCAATACATATATCAATAATCCTAACAAACTTCGATTTCATATGAAAAATGAGAAAAAATTATGAAGCTATGCCTACTGTTCCTATGAGTACATCTAATAAATGTCGAATGGAAGTAAGAAATGCGGAACTGTGGATCTCTAATAAGACGTCTATAGGAGCTGTTGTATGGACGTCTAATAGAGGTTTCAAATCTCCATGATGGACGTCTAATAGACATACATTAGAAGTTTTTGTTCCGTATGGGACAACACTATCAAGAATATATAGTATCACGTATAAACTTTGTATAAAGCTTCTATTAGTATAATTCTATACTTTAATACAAAACGAAGCGGAAATAAATCATACAACAAAACGATATGCCACATTAGTGTCAAAATACACACTATCTTTTTAATACATTCGGAAATTCGGAAATTCAATAATACAATTAATGTAACTTAATTTTATGACATGATATTGACATGATATTACATATCATGTCAAAGTTGTTTCTAATAATTTATTATCTTCGTTTATAGAGATGCCATCTCTTCATCTTTTTCAGATTTTACAATCTATAATAGAAACAATAAATGAAATGTATTAAAAATTATTTTATTATTTTTATTGATATTAATATATTTAAAAAATATTTTATTAATAAAATCATTTCAATATATTTATTTAAACACACAATGCATATATTCAATAGTAAATAAACTACCAATATATTGCTGGCAATATTTTATTAATAAAAAAACCAATATATTGCTAGCAATATATTGGTTTTTTTATTAATAAAATATTTTTGAAATATACAATATTAATATTAATAAAAAATAATATATTGATAGTTATCAGAAGAAGTTTTGAATAGAAAATAGATTGACGCGAAACATTGTTTTTAATCGGGAGAAATTCATTTAAAAATGATAAAATGAATTAATTTAAAAAAATAATAAAATACCTTGATCTGAAACTTTTCAGATGGAACATCTTTGCTTGAGGTCTTTAAGTATTTTCTCATAAACGGCGCCAGGAGCATTGGATCTAACTTTTCCACATTTTGGGAAGTAATGAGAGTTACGATAAGCCCGACAATTATAGTCATTAAAGTACCGATCATGGTATACCAAAGATAACTGAGACGGTATAATGCCCATGGTTCCCTATTATATATTTTATTTTAAATTGCACGATTCTATTTTAATTCTTTATTTTAATAAGCTGAACAAAATTATTAGTTATCCACTTACGCCAAATTGATATACAGCGTACTTCATTTAATTCTTACACCAAAAATAACTCTGTTACTTCTATACAAATTATCCAGTAATAACTATGTATAACTCTCGTGTATAGATAGAATAAATTAAACCGAATAGAGAAATCCTGTACTTTTGATATTTTCATAATAATTAATAAAAGAAATTAATTAATAAAGATCGATCAATTCATACGAATATTAACATGCGGCGAAAAGAAACGGCCCGTTATTGTGATTATTAGATGCATAACATAAGTGTTGAGAGAAGCATTTTTTAAATGACAACAATTACGTATATAAATTATGCATAATGCTTGATTTTCTTGTTTTAGCAAACATAACAGCGACTGTCTTTTTTTGTTTCATTGTACTCATTCGTACGAATTAATCGATTTTTTAAAATTAATTTCTCATTAATTGTTGTAAAATCATAAAATGATAGAGGATTTTTCTACTCATTGTTAGTTTAACATGCTCTACACTCGAAAGCTGATACAATTATTACCAGTCACTTTATTACATTTATGTTAAAAGAAATTTACATAGACATCAATATGGCAAATTCGCGATTTTGAAATTTGACAAAGTTCTGTCAGGTTCGATTTTCAAAAAAAATTCTATAAGAATATCTAAGAATATCTACAATAGTTATATTTTTTGATGAATTTTTTTAAATTTTATACTTTTTTATTGTGGTTCTGCATATATTCGATACGCCATTTTTAATTTAGAAAAATGACATACGATGTACAAAAATTTGCTCTATCTAAATTTTGATTCGTGATGAGACAGAAGGATAACACGGTTAACTTGGAATGGTTTATTACATTCCTATGCTCTTATAACTTGTGTCTCAGTGAAAAAAAGTTCGGCATCAATCGATAATAGATTTGAAAGATAAAAACCCAGATAGCCCAGATAGCCAAGCTTGACATATTCAGCAAACAAATGCATGGCATGTATTATTATATATTTGATAGTATACTGACTGATATCAAAATAGAATGCGTTACAAATGCAGCTATATGTCTTTCTACATGCAATCAATTGCATAACGAAGCAAATGGGGTCTGCAATATTGATATATTATGTTGTCTACAACATGTCAGCAATATGCTGATACGTTACAATCAATTTGCTGTTATTAGCACATGAATTCATGTGAATTCAACGTAACAGACATAATGCTGACTAACTATTTGGTCAGCAAGCGACCTTTTCAAGGATCCTCTCTGGCAATCAGCATTGCATCCATTGAGCAAGATATCAACATCACTCTCGGAGTCGCATATCACTGTGTTAAAAAACAGCATTAGGTGTGAGGTCTGGATAGCTCAGTAGTCTAGAGCAGTTGTTTGGAAAGCGAAAGACTCGATTCCCGATCCAGTCACTTGCGCCTCATATATTTTTCTAGTCTGAATATTGTTTTCTAGCAATTATTCGTTGGACTGAAAAATGAATGCTCTCTCCACAGGATATGCATCGATGCCGTTGACGGATGGATTCTGTCACTCGTTGATCAAATGGACGTATAGATACATTCGACTTCCTTCCATATACATCCCTATCTTTTCTGGATTTTTATCGATACCGGACTTTTTTTCACTGAGATACAAGGTGAGAACCTTATCTTTAGTTTGTTAAAATTAGTTGCTTCAACAATTATTGTCAACATGACAGCAACCTCATTGCATTTGACTATCTGGGAACTAGTACTATACGATGCCATTAGCAAAAATATTTCAAAAAATTAAATTCGCCCATAATAAATTCATAAAATTGGTCGAAATAGCTATTATTCACTATTTAACCACAATTACTCAAAAACCTAACTTGCTAAGAAAATTTTGTGAAATTTCAAATTCATCTTCTGCGTCAAAAAATCTATCAGATATCTATTCTGCTTTGTAATAATTAAAAGATAAAGATAAAACTTAAAATTTCGCTTATTATTATACATACACATAGTTGGATTCCTATGGAAATTAATTAAAACATTGCTACCTTTGGAAATTAATTAAAACATCGCTCGGCTCTTGGCCTACACCGGAGCAAAATCATGATTTCGTTTTAAAAAAATATCGGTCTTGAAATAACATTTAAAATGATCTTTATACGATTTTTTAATTTCATTATCGTGTTTGTCTTCTTTTCATACAACTTTTTCCTTCACTATTTTTTCGTATACGTAAAAGAAACGGAGTTATTAGAGGTGTAAGAATTTAATGAAACATCTTGTATAATCAAATTTAATTCTCTGAACTTACTCTCCATTCGCGTCATCCAAAATCGAATCCGAAATATTCGGCGATACAGATAGTAGTAAATTTTCCACTTGCGGAAACGAGTAATTGCACCCCTTCGTACTGACGGGTTTTACATCGAATCTGCAAAGAAATATGTGATTGTATTTTGAAAGGAAATAACATGATATATAACATAGTATATATAAAAGTATTTTTTCGGGATATTTTTATAATGACGATTTTAACACTAACTTAATTTGTCCACTGGCGATTGCCGCTTCAGCGGAAAGGATCAGCCAAATCATGAAGCTCAGACCCGCGAGTCCTCCGATCAGAGCACCCTAGTAAATTGAAAACACGGAAGAATTTTTTTATTTTATTCTTATGGCTACAGATTCGAGTAATTTCCATTACGTTAAAGTATTATAAAATTATCGTTAGAACACATGCCTTGCTATTAACCCACGGTAACAACATTCCCATGATAAAAATGCCGAGAGATGGTCCGTTAGTGATAGCGTCCAGAGTCATGGATAACTATAAAAGAGTACAAGAGACAAAAAATGCGGCTTACTTACCAAATTATCTCCGACTTATTTACCTGGAGCACATGAAGACCTGCTTGCTCAATAACAAAAACGAGGGCGACACAGATCGTGCCGAAAACAACGACCGTAAGCTTCATGAAGCAATCGGCGGTTTTACGTGTAAACGGTGTTTTAATGAAGGATTTGACGAAATCCTCCAGTATTACTGCCGACATGGAATTTAAACCGGTTGACAACGAGCTAAATAAAAATCCAAACTAATATTACATACAGGGTGTATCATTTTAAGTGATACAACTGAATATTTCTTAAAGTAAAAAAAATTAGGAAAAATGTTTCAGACAATAAATGTATAGTTTCGAAGGAAATATAAGACGGTGCCAGTTTGATCTTGAAGAGTCAGCTGAAGATCACGTGAAGGCCACCTCCAACTTTGTAAATGGGGCACCCTATATGATTTTGATTCTTGTAGCTCATCTCGAGAGCTTTCCAAAACACTATAATTACTATAAGTTTTCATTAAGTACTTTCCGAGTTATGAAGCTTGAAATCATTTCTTAATTTTACATAAACTGTAAAATATCTTGTAAAATATTTATTTTTTTCGATTATCTTACCTTAATATTTTTATGTACAAAATAATGAGAGAAAAATTGGTGTAAAGAAAACACATAGTTGTTTCCGAAAAAAAAAATGTAATTTGCAATTAACAATTATACATATATTATTTTTTTTAAATAACTATGTGTTTTCTTTACACCAATTGATTCCTCCATTATTTTGTACATAAAAGTATTGAGGTAAGATAATCGAAAAATGAATATTTTACAAGATATTTTACAGTTTATGTAAAATTAAGAAATTATTTCAAGCTACATAACTCGGAAAGTACTTAATGAAAACTAATTTAATCAAGTAACTCATATCGGAACTCATTTTTAAATATTTTATTTTTATCACTCTTTAGATTTTTTAATTTTTTTTTATATACTTGATGTATTTTCTTACCTTTATAAGGTTTTTTAGGGGATTATAATGTTTTGGAAAGCTCTCGAGATTAGCTATAAGAATATCTAAAAGCATATAGGGCGCTATTTAAAAAGTTGGAGGAAACCTTTACTTGATCTTCAGCTGATTCTTCAAGGTCAAACTAATGGTACCGTCTTATGTCCCTTTCGAAACCATAGAACTCTTTTACTTTAAGAGATATTCAGCTGCATCACTTAAAATGATACACTCTGTATATATATATATATATGTATATATATATATATATATACATATATATATATATATATATGTATATATATATATACATCTAAAAACAAAAGAAATAGAGCTATAATTTCTTTTATATTTTTATTTTCTAGTAGAGTTTCTTTAATATCTTCCAGAATATATATAATTACACGTCTTCTCTAATATATATATATATTAGAGAAGATATATATATTATAGAAGATATATAAAGGCCCCAACTACCGCTCAATATTTTAAAGGATAGATTCTCTGGCCAATTTCAAAACGATTTTTCCTCAGCGAAAATGTCGAGGCACTAATAGTTTTTGAGTTATAAATGATTAAAAATAAAGGGTTTTTCGCAAACTAAGCCTTATGGGAATAAATATTAATAAAGTCACATTCTTTAGTTAATTTTAGCTAGAGTTTACTTTAATAGAATTTTAATTTAAGGCTTAGAGAAAAAGATACATTATGACAAAAATTGGAATATGCAAAAAATAATGATCTTCTTCGGCATTTTCGCTGAGGAAAATCGTTTTAAATTGGTCAGAGAATCTACCTTTAAAATATGGAGTGGTGTCCGGATTTGTATATATATATATATATATATATATATATATATATATATATATAAAGACTTTATATACATATAAAGACAAGAAAAGGCATGAATACATATTGAATTATATTTGAATATATATATATTCAAATATAATTCAATATGTATTCATGCCTTTTTTTGTCTTTTTTTAATATCTTATTTTCTTTCAATATCTTCTAATATATTTAGAAACATTTTCTTCTAATATCTTTTAGTATAATTATAATATAGATTTTTTAAATTTTATTTTGATTAATTATAAATGTAAATACCTGAGTGCAGCACTGAACACGCCGGCCACAAAAACACCGGGCAATCCTGGAAATTCTCCTAAAACGTTCATGACCAACAGTGGCAGCAGTTGATCTTTGGCACGTGCCAGCTGTGTCATGCAATTAATATACGTTAATTGATGTTCAGTGTTCGGGGTTAAATAAAGGTTACCTTGGTCGTGAGTGGATCGCATTCATGATACCAAGCATAAATCAGTAAACCAGCGTATCCGCAGATGCCAATCAGAGTTACAACTCCGACTGTAAAACACCAGAGTGCTCTAAAACGCATAGTTTTCAAAAATAAAACTATATATACATACACATATAAAAGAGAGTAGAAATTAATTATATAATTTATTACATGTCATGTATAATATATATTTGTAATTATCAATTGTATATAAGACACATGCAATAAATTTGTTTATTTATTTAATTCAAAAACAAAAATTTTTACATAATAGTTATTATAATAATTAATAATTATTATAATTAATAAATTTAAATTGATATATAATTATGTAAATTAAAGATAAACATAATGTTATTCTTGAAAAAAATGTTTATATTTTATATATATATTTATATTATATATATTTTATTTTATATTTATATTTTAATTTATATAAAAGTACAATATTACCTTCTAGCTGATTGTACAGTAGGAAGGGATAAGTATCGTTGAATCATATTTTGATTGACACCAGCGATTTGCAACCAGTGTACGAAACCGCCTATCGTGAGCGCCCAAATTGTATGTCTTGTCAAAAGGCTCCAATCTGCCCTTTAAGCGAGATAATTGTATAATATATTTCAAAAGTTTAGAAATCGATAAATAAATACAGATAAATTAAATTAGATTTATTTATTAATGAAAACTGAATTACATAAAACATAAACAAAAAAATATACAAAATGAAGCATAATAAATAAAATAAAAAATTATATCAAATAAAATATGTGGATTTTATGTGAGTAATCTTAAAAATAACGACTTTTAAAAAGCGTTTTCAAATTTTTAGTCTAGAGTATGTATATTTAATTTCAACTAACATACAATATTTTTAATCATTCGTGTGTGTTATGAAATAAAAAAATACATCTGTCTCTCTAAGCAATATTTACAAAACTGTAATTTAAATCATTTATAAATCTTCAATTTTTTTCTTTCATATAAAGCTAGGCTTATTCAAATGTCAAGATAACGGAATGGGGACTTCTGTATTAACATTGAATGCACGCACGTAGGTAATTCGATTCTTCCGGATTCTAAATTTCTCCAAATCACTAAAGATACTCCACCAATGTCGATTGTGCCCTTAATTACAATTAACAACATGGAGCCGAACATGATGAAAGTCTGAATGAAATCCGTCCACACTACTGCCTTGAGACCGCCCTGAATGCAATAAAGAAATTGTTTCAATAAAAGAATTAAATTATTTCCCTAGTGCTATTAATAGAATTCATTAGTTGGATCAATCTAATCTGACTCTGACTATGAAATGTAATTGAATTAGATATATATATATATACATATAAGACATTTTATACCAGACATTCTTTCAGCAGATTTTTGATCGATTTTAAAGAGAATTTTTTTAGCGAAAATGGGAGGAATAATTTCCGAATTATAAAAGCGATTGAAAAAAGAGGTTTTCCATAAACTAAACTTTAAAAATATTCTTCAGTTAATTTTAGAAAATTTACTTTAATAGAATTTTAATTTAATGTTTAAAAATATATATAATTAAAAGCTCGCAAAAAATGAAAAACTTTTGATCAAAGAATCTGTTTTGAAAAAGAAAAAGATTTGGTGTGATTTTAAAATATTCTACATATATTCTTTTTACAACAAAAATAAATGTATGTACAAGACAAACACAATTGTATATTCTGTTTTAAATTGAATATTCGTGTTCGTATCTTTGACCGAATTTGTCTTGCATTTATATTCTTCTCTTAAATCTCAATCAACTTACCACACAGGTGTAGAATATGCAAACAATGCACACGAAAGGCGTGATTATGTGTACATTCACTCCCGTAACTGAAAATAAAGATGTCGGAAATGATTTTTCACGTATAGTTTCTCATTTATTATCTATTTTGCAAGTCAATTTATTTCATTTTTAATTCAATTAATTTTGATTTTTTATTAAACTTTTTTGCAAAAGATACACCTTGATTGAAGGCTAATGCAGGTACATAAATGACAATCGGGAGCCAAGTCATCTAAAAAAAAATATCGTATATATTCATATCATTTAAGATAGTAAATTTGTGAAAAAAGAAACTTATACAATTCTTTTTTTCGAGGGTTTACTTACGATACCGATGATGAAGAGAAGTGAACCTATCAATCTCATTCTTTTGTCGAAACGCTTCTCAAGATATTCGTATGTGCTAGTAAGCTTGAGATCATGGAAGACTGGCAGGAATATGATGGACATGACGAAACCGACGATGATAACCGCGCAAGTGATGAAAAGGAAACTCGTACCATGCACATATACCTCGGTCGGAGCACCCAGCAATGAGATACCTATATTGTTCGATCAATTTTAGAGAAACTTACCTTATAATATATTCCCAAAGTTAAACAATTATTATAACTCAAGTTACATTCAAATCGAATTTATCCCTGAAATTATATATATGTATATGTACAATAATATATTTGTGAAATTGAAATTAAGGATAGAAAAAATTTATGGAAAAACTTTTTAATCTATGCTTATTAAGCATAATTTTATAAAGTTTTAGTCTTGGAATTTTTTTGACAAATTGATATCTTATACATCACATACTGATTATTATTATTACCTCCTGATTTTACTAATTTTTCTACATTTTTTATTATTATTACATTACCAGTGTTGCGCTTAGATAACTTAAAATAATCTAGATACAGATTAGATAAATCATATACTCATGTATTTCAGATAAGATAAAGATAAGTCGGTTTTAGTATCTAGATAAAAGATGAATTAGTTAAATATTTTATCTAGATACTTTTAAGATAATATTTAAAACAATTTAGGATATATAAAAATAATACATTCGAGACCAAAAATTACAGAAAATAAGCATGTATTTATTTGACAACAATAACAAGTGTCCACAATGTCAATGTCAATCGACCAATGTGAATGGCTGCATTCAGCAGAAAAAGCTGCTTTGCAACTGTTGTAAAATTCATGAGCTTGATTGATGTATGCTCTTAATTTTGACTGAAACTAAGAGCATACACCAATCAAATTCACGAATTTTACAACAGTTGCAAAATAGTTTTTCCTGCTAAACGCAGCCATTATGGCTGCGTTCCACTTAACGACCGCAATGCTCGCAGAATCATCTTATCCTTGTTGTTCGCTAAAATTTAAACAAAGACACATTATGTTTACGAGTGCTGCGATCATTAAGTGGAATGTTTTTAAATCTGTATTACACTATAGGTTACGGGCTCGATTACGGTTGAAATTGACCGATTAGCCGGCCGATAAATTGCTATGGTTTGGAAAAATTGCACTCAGTGCACACAGTGCACACTGATTACATTATTTTAACTGTTTTAATAAAAGTTTTAATAAAATGATGAATTTTTTTATATCTAGATCTACAGATAAAGATACCACAAACTTAAATTATATAGATAAAAGATAAAATAAACAATAATTGCATCTAGATAAAAATCTAGATAATTTTATCGAGATAACAGGAAACACTGATTATGGGTTTATTAATTGTTTTATTACATATTATTAACTGCGCGTAATCTCTTTAAACAAAAGAGATTACGCACAGCTAATAATATGTAATAAAACAATTAATAAACAAATTAAAATAGATAAAGAATTACAATTAATAAACCCATAATATGTTCTCATATACTTTTGATCCACAATTATGAATCTTCGGACATGCACCAATCGATGGTTTTACCATGGCATCGAAAAGTGGATTTGGCCATGTTCAGTCGGCTCTAAAATGGATCTACGAGACACCATTGCGCGGCTTAGTGAAACCGTGACATAAAAAACGACGGCATGGCCCCTCTTCTCTCTGATCAAAACGATATCATATATAATGTGCGGTGTGAACATCGCTTTTGAGGGACAAAATCGCTTTAATGTGTGCGTGCAAAGATACGTACATGAGTCTGAGCCTTATGAAGGAAAATGAAAAATGTTACAATTCTGACATGCGATTATCATTTCTCGGGATTGACTGCACCGATTTTATTCAAACTGGTCACAATCGAAAGCTTATATTCACATTACATTACATTAGAAAAATGCCGTTAGATTTTTAATTACGGCTTTAGTTTCTGAAATATTTTAATTAAAAGTTTATTTGACGTCATTTAAAATTCCGGATAAGCTACTTGGTAGCGCCGCGTCGAGAACAGTGACTCTCAATGCTCGGATCTAATTTTTTATCAGTTTTTTTATGTACTTGGCGTCGCGACGCTTGATAAATTAATTTTAAGAATTTTCTTCAGTAAACATTTTGTTGCATATGAGATAGAATATTTTTTATGTACTTGGAGTATTTTTAAAATCTTTGTAAGATTTTTCCTTAGAGGATATTTTTATCTCTAATGATCGCAGCAGAGAATAAAACTAATAGAATATGAAAATATAGCTCTACCCGATATGAAGCTCGCTATCAGGCTGAGGCTGACCGGAAATGTCTTCATGTTCCTTCCGCCGACCAGGTACTCGTCTTCACCAGAGGATTTCTTTATGAAGCCGAAGTAGATGCCGACAATGCCACAGGCAACTAGCATTATCGCGAACATGGTATAATCCAACGTATCAAAATTCTGCATCGACTTGTTGATTTCTTGTACAGTGGGCACTTCTGGCGCCCAATTAGCCAAACTTAGATCATCCGATGTACCCTCCGAAGTCATTTTGTTGCAAAACGGAATTTCGTCAATCTTATAAAGTATCGCAGTGGAAAAAAAACGTATATCACTGTTGAGAAACAAAATCTTCCGATCGTTTTAATCTAAATACAACGCTTTCTATTATCCTCACAAATATAGCAGTGGACGGTCACATAATGATTTACCATGAAGAATACGGGGTAGCGAAAAAATCTATGGGATGCGCTACCGCAATTTGATAATCTATACAAAATTCCTCGATATTAATTGTTATTAAAATTTTGTTAACATTTGAAAGTGTTTAAATAATTATTTTACTAACTTTTACATTGAAATCGAATTTAATCTTCAAATTGTATCTTCAATAATGTCAAGTTAAATACGCGACTATTACCTAGATAGCACAGAGACGTCAAGTGACATCTTAATAACGTTTTAATGACATCATTGTACGCCATTGTACGTCATTAAGATGTCTGGAGACGTCATCTTGCTACCTAGCAGATTCGAAGTTTACAAGAGTTTGAATAGAATAGTACTGGTACACTTTCAAGTCAATCAGGCGCAAGATGGGTAACTCTATCGCGAAAGCCGAGACACGACTACTCTGACATGAATTGTAGCATAGCAGGATGAGGAAGAGAATCACAACGCGCTGCGATTACACGCGTCACGATAGTGTCATTGCGACAATTTTCTAATTAAGCCGAACAATGGGCATAAAGTACAGAGTACGAAACGACCGACAGGTTATCCCCTCAAGGCCAGAGAATCATAAGTGGATAATACGACCTAAATTTAGCATTGGCGGTACGAATATATATTTAGGGATCGGCAACGATTCCAGCACCCCGAATTTTGCACAAAATCTTGAGAATCTTGTACAAAAATGATTCAAGAAATCTCGTGACAAAATTGTCGCGTCTTACAATAATGATACCAGCGGAATTGATGATTTTTCCAATCATTTGTAGTTTTTCAATTAACGAATTAAGAGCCACTTCAATCAAACTCCGATTAATTTAAGCGTTGATTAAAGCCAACATGACAAAATAATTTAGTGTGATCAATTATTTTGTCATGTTGGCAACCTTTTAACGATTAAGTTAAAGTTGGAGTTTGGTTGAAGTAGCCCTAAGTGTTTTTGAATTAGTACTTCCTGTACTGACTAAAAAACACTTAAGTTTCGTCATATCACAGGATAAAAATACCTCATAATTTTAGGATAAATATTGAGGAATAAAGAAGAAAGTAATTGTATGATTTTCTCTTTAAGTTTAATTAATAAATCATTCATAGCATATTTATCCCGCGCTTAATTTCTAGAAATATATACTTTATGTTAAATATATCACGACAAACAAAGATATAATGATTTTTCATCCTTCGTACACTGATAAAAAAATCGATGATAAAATTGACTATAATTGCATGGTAAAAAAATTATAGTTAGGATACTCATTTTTATAGTAAATTTTACTCTAATACTGTTAATATAAACTATATACGCATGGTACCGAGAAACAATAAAACTTTTTACTATAATTTATAATAATTTCAAATATCATATAAGTAAAAAATGAAAGAAAGGAATGATACATATAATTTTATTATTCATATAATCATTGTAACATTAATAATAGTAAATATTACTATATTATTATCTTTCGTTTAGATATTAATATAGTAATAATAACTGAAAAAAATTATAACAACTATATCTAAATAGTATGTGGAACCTGATGAGTAGCACATTTAACAACATAAAATTTATTATTTGGAATAATTATATGTGGCATATGTTTCTTTGCTTGCCGGTATGCAGCGCACTACTCTTAACTCTTCTCGTATTTAGCAGAATATTTAGCAGAAAATGTATATAAAGGACGTAAAATCTAAAGTATATATTTTTCCTCTTAGTAGTGCGAGAAAAAGGATTCTACTCACACGCAGGTTCTCGGATTGGATGCATGTGAGCATCTTCTTTCTGACATATCACTGTTTATCAGTAAGTTTATCAGTAATTTCAGACAAACTGAATTTAAAATAATTTATTTTAAACGGAAAATTATAGACGGAAAAAAACTTTTAAACAACTTGGTGCTGCGTATATTAAAAATATGTAATATACGTAACATGTATTACAGATTTTCAGTACTGATAGTGAATTTCGGAACACTACGTATACCATAATCATATGGTTATATGAAATGGATATTATGATTTTACGAACTATATTTTCATGTTATATCAATTATATGTTTTTATAATAAAATGCATTATTATATATTCTTGGCCTTAAGATACTATAAATTATAGTGAAATTGGTAATTTCAACTATAATTTTTTATCAGTGCAACATGAAACTTATTATTTGGAATGATTGTATGTGGTACATGTTTCTTCGCATACCGTTACGCGGCCCACTAGTCTTAACTTTTCTCGTATTCAATATTTTTAATCATATATTCAATATCTTTATTCTTAATTGTGTAGTGTCCTCTTATAAAATTTTTTGTTGCGCGCCTCCCGCACCGACGTGTTCTTTCGCGAACATTTTAACACATTTGTCTTGTAATTGACAATCTACTCATTGTATTTCATGTAATCATATGATTATGATATACGTAGTGTTTCGAAATTCATATTAGTACTGAAAATCTGTAATACATGTTACGTATATTACAGATTTTTAATATACGCAACACCAAATCGTTTAAAAGTTTTTTTCCATCTATAATTTTTCGTTTAAAATAAATTTTTTTAAATTCAGTTTGTCTGAAATTAAACTGATAAACAGTAATATGTTAGAAAGAGGATGCTAACATGCATACAATCCGAGAATCTACGTGTGAGTTGCATCCTTTTTCTCGCACTACTGCTAAGAGAAAAAATATATACTTTAGATCTTACGTATTCAATACTAGTGCTTTATATACATTTCCTGCTAAATATCGAATACGAGAAGAGTTAAGAGTAGTGCGCCGCGTATTGGCAATCGAAGAAACATGTGCCACATACAATTATTCCAAATAATAAGTTTTATGTTGTTAAATGTGCTATTCATCAGGTTCCACGTACTATTTAGATATAGTTGTTATTATAATTTTTTTCAGTTATTATTACTATATTAATATTTAAACGAAAGATAATAACATAGTAATATTTATTATTATTATTATTTGTTATAATGACTATATGAATAGTAAAATTATATGTATCATTCCTTTCTTTCATTTTTTACTTATATGATATATAAAATTATTATAAATTATAGTAAAAAGTTTTATTGTTTCGCAGTACCATGCGTATATAGTTTATATTACCAGTATTATAGTAAAATTTACTATAAAAATGAGTATCCTAACTATAATTTTTTTACCATGCAATTATAGTTAATTTTATCATCGATTTTTTTATCAGTGTAGTAATATAATATATTAAATATCTACATACAAATTATATAGCATTTCAAAAGGCATGCATGTTTATAGCCATGTAAATATAATTAAAACTTAAACAATATGTAATTTTTGCAAAAATTTAAAATCAATAAGAGATTATACTTATCTAAATCAATCTCATCAATAAGAGATTATGCTTACCTAAATCAATATCACTACACGTTTCTGATCCCTTAAGTAAATTAGGGCTTAAATTGTCTATTGTAAATTCCGATAGATAATTTAAGCGTTAAGCCTTAAGAAATTGACCAATCACAGCCGAGTATTTTTTCATACTTTACTGTGATTGATCAATCTCTTAAGGCTTAAGGCTTAAATTACCTATTGTAGACCCGGACTTACACTACAAGTTTCTGAGCCCTTAACTAACACTACAAGAATCTGATGTGGATGCAGATATTGTATCTGAATTTTTTGTATTTGATCTTCTATGCTCTCGTAAATAATGTAGATTTATTACGTAAACTTGTAGACGGATTATTTTTTTTCTATATTGAATATTAGCTATTGTTTTAACACTTTTTATCAATGGTTTCTTTATTCGCAGATCATTTTGCTCTTTAAATCATTTGGTACTTTAGGAAAGTCATTCTTACACAAGTTTTCGATTTATCGGTTATATATATATTGGTTATGTTACATGTATCATCTGAGTTTTTAAAAGAACTTATAGTTCTTCTGGCATGTTGATGTTGATTTTTTAAGATTATCATTTTTATCATTGCCATCTACATCAGAAATGTGTTCAGCTAATTTAAGCTTGTCTTTTGCTTTATCGTATGTGTCCGAAAATATATAAAAAAAATTAAAAATATTATTCAATAAAAAGAATATCATATAGAATTAATAAACCTGAGAATAATTATAAAATTTATGCTCATTTCATAAAAATATAACTATTTTTTTATTAACTATGTGATATTTGCATTTTAAAATTTATATATTTATGATGATATACGTTAATCATACATATATATAAGTACCGTCCATCTGTCTGACCGCGAACTACTCCCACATTCGTGGACCAATTTTCGTGAAAGAGATACCAAAATGTAGCAAATTTTAAGAGGAAGGCTGCTATGTGGTTATTTTAAAAGGTTTGGGCCACCCCACAGATACCAGAATTGATTAGCGAGGAGCAGCAAGTTATTACGGATAGACTATAGCTACGAATGGAACATTTGAAGATCGAGGAACGTCGAGCTATAGTC
>JAPIVC010000578.1:0-44510 GCA_030586385.1 Camponotus fellah | reverse complement strand
TTCTTTGAGCTCTTCGATAAATTCCTCACAACGCTGCAGCCACGCGAAATATTCGCCCAAGGTGGCAATTTGGCGAGATCCCTCCACCAGATCGCGTTCGGTCTGCTCGATTTTTTACATTTTCCTGCCTTTTTCAAACTTTTAAAGCACTATGTCACAATTTTCTACGGATGACTTTTGCACACGATAAACGATACCGTTCGCTATCTTGAACGGAAAAATCGCGCAAAAATCTTTCCAACAGAACGCCGCTTTTTACAACCGACGCGTTGATGGACGTTCAAATCATGTACTATGATTTGATGCGCTTCAATCCTTCTTCTTATATGAAGAAGAAGAAAACAAAGACGCAAAGCAGCTGAACATTGGCGTTGATATGCGATTCTGGGGGGGAGCGCCATTTATTGTTTATTGTTTATAAAAATTCGCATATCGTGTAATTCAATGAGAGAGAGACATAAGGATACGTTGAACGGAAAAAAAATCTAAAATTACTTATATTGGGGATGAGGGGTGTACCGCGAAAGCACAAAGCAACCGAACATCGGCGCTGATATGTTGCAATTCTTTCTAGAAAAACATGTAAGATGATTCTGGGAGGGTGGCATTTGTTTATATTGTTTATAAACCGGGCATGTAATATAATATTGCTTATACTTTCGATAAATGCATGGGACCACATATACTTTTGATATGGTGCTACATCTCTACTACGAGATCTCGTATCGAGCCAGAGGCACCTCGGCGATTCTTCCGAAAACGGCCGCGCTCCGATTTTCTTCAAATTTTGTAAACAGCTTCCATTTGGAAAAAAGAAGTATATTAAAAGGATTTTTGGCGACTCAAAGGTTAAACACATTTTTAAATTATTTTTGTATTTTCTGTATATTTTAATATACAACGTTTTATGATGTTTACTTTGACATATATTAACATAAATGTCATTCTAAATAAGTATTTAAAGGTTTTAACCATCGCTTATTATTTATTATAAATTATAAACAAAAAATATTATAAATTATATGTAATTTTCGAATATTTGCTGATATATTATGATCATATTTTAAAATTTAAAACATCGAAAATAACCCAGCTTTCTTTTTGCTTCAACATAAACCATTTTTTTTTATGTTTTCCACACCATTTTCAGTAGGAATTAATTCTATTTCTCTAAGCCACTCAATTGTTGTTTGAAAATCATTTAACTTCTTCAAGAGAAAATAAATTTATACGATTCGACATTTTAAACTTCGTTGAATATACATCTGTACAAAGCACTCGTTATAACTCAACTATCTCCAACTACAAGCCAAAATAACTCTTGTTCTTGACTTAGCTGTGTATTATATTGAAAATATGCATATTGTTTACATTGTGCGCAAGTTATTATCGAGAAAGTGTAGCCACACACACGCGGAATTCACAGCTGCCAATTCGAAACGTTGCCTCATACGCACACATAGAACGACCGTGTATAGCCGTGTACATGTACCGCTCGGCGCCACAGCGGCACACGTACACAACCATACACGTTCTGTCATGTATGCGTAGCAGCGTCTAAAATTGGCAGCTCTAGCGCGAAGTGAGCGCGGAGAGGGTGGAGCAAAACAAGACCTTCAAAAAACCTTTTTCCTCTAACAAAATCGTCGCTCTGCCACGCGAAGCGAGATATTAATTTTTTAAGATTACACTGGAACTATCCTAATTACATGATTTTATATAACTTTATATAAAAAAAAATACTACTTTGGGCGATAGACATTGGGCTACGCTACCGACAGTGCTGCCCGACCCCTCTCCGCGGGGAAGGCGGCTAAGCGCGCCCTACCGCCTTCCCCGCTCCGAGGGCGCGCTCCGCCTCTTCCTAATCGCGTAAAAACAGTATGTTCTTAAAATACAAAAAATAATTTAAAAAGTGGCTTAACCTTTGAGTCGCCAAAAATCCTTTTAATATACTTCTTTTCTATCCAAATGGAAGCTATTTACAAAATTTGAAGAAAATCGGAGCGCGGTCGCTTTCGGAAGAACAGCCGGCACCTCTCGCTGCCTTGTCACAAAGAGTTTAACAATGCGCAAGTTAAGACGTCAAAAGTATCAAAAGTGAAGAAGAAGTAAAGAAGAAGTGAATATTTTTTTCATTGTTTTTGTGTGTGTTAGGTTGTTTTGTGTGTGTTTGGTACAATGGCAGAAGAACAAGAAATTATTATAATTAATGATGATGATGATGACGTTATTATCATCAATGATAATATTAACGATGTGATGATTATTGAAAATGACAACCGAATGGACATTGATGAATCGGATGAGGAGGACTCTGATCGAACTATAGTGATTATGAAAGTGATGATAGTATTGAATTACTACATACGAAACGCCGAAATATAGATTTACCCGAAATAATGGGATTAGAACATAAAAAAATATGTTGCATATCATATTATTATGTGGAAGATGAATCGAAATACTGAGTGTTTCCACAGACTGTCATTTTTATTCTTAGAGGTCACTTCTATTCGAGAACATCGATGCGTATATTACGAACATTTAACCAATATGTTGTGTAAAGAATGCATTAAATTGTTGCATCAAATATTAAATAAATGGATAACATTGTAAGTACTATTTTTATATTAAATACATTATTAAACAAATTATTAAAATCTAATTAAATGTCTTTTTTTCTGTTACAGGAGCTGCCTCTCTCAGTTCGGCGCATCAGCCCTTAGCATTCGTAGAGTGGCTGTCCCCCAGCCCGGCGCATGCCCTCCCCCAAATATATTATATTCTTTATTATACTTTTTATATTTTATATTTTTATATATTTTTGTACTTTTTATATTCTTTATTATACTTTTATATTTTTTCTTATTATACTTATTCATTATACTTATTATTTTAAACACACATATTTTTAAAATAAATTTATATTTTAATTTAAAAAAGAAAAAATATGATTATTTATTTACGAGCTCTCTTTTCCTTGCGCTCCCATTCCTTACGCTAATTGTAAGAATCGTTGTCTCGTTCAATATTATCGTTCTCTCTCGCACGCGTTCTCCTCGCGCCATCGTTCCCTCTCTCTCGCACACGTTACCTTTTAAAAAAATGCTACTGTATAACTTATATTGTTTATAAACCGAACATGCGTACGTAATACTATTTATCAATAGAGCATAATAACATAATATTGCGATAAAACATCTAACACACGTTTCTCCGAATCCCCTCCGTCCCGCGTGACGTCATTCCCGCGCGCCGCCGTAATCCCCCTCGCGGCTTACTCCCCTGAGAGGACCTGAGTTAGAACCCGCCTTGTATACCTACTAATAATATAATAAAAGGTAATAAAAATATATTATATATATATATATATATAAACAAAAAAAAATGATAATAAATCTTTTATTGAATTTGTTGTACATAAAATTCAACTTATAAGTAATAAATAATAAGATAATTAAATAATCAAATAATTAAATAATAAAAGTATAATTAAAATAATTAAAATTTCAATTTAATATCACAATATAAGTATACATTAATATAATAATTTAATTTAATAATAATTTAATTTAATTAAACAACATGATACACGAGAAACGAGCGATTAGAGCCAATGCGGATGGTAGTGCGTAAAATTTTATTAAATATTAATTATTCGTGAGAAACATGAGACATATGCATATATTTTACTTGGTGCATTAAAGTCAGTTTTATATCAAGTCAATTTCAATATAAGTCAAAACCAATTTCAATCAATTTTAATACTTAATTTTATTTCAATAATATAAATGTTGAATATATAATTTTATTTGAATAATATAATTGTTGAAATTAATTTTAATTTCAATAATTAAAAAATTAGAGATGATTTATGATTTTAATTTAATAATTAAAAATTAAAATTAACTTTATTTTAATCAAATTTTTGTCAAATCAATATTAATTGTACTTTATAATAATCCTGTACTTTATAATAATAAAAGCTACTTTATTCAACAATTAAAAATCACTTTTACAAAATAATTTTAATTAAAGTCAATATTTTATTCAATAATAAAACTTAAAAAATGAAATTAATTTTGATCAAACAATTTAAATTATGATTTAATATAAAAATAAAAAATATAATTAATTTTAATTCAAAGTAACAAAAATTAAACTAAACGAAAATTAATTTAATTTTGATAAAATTCAAATCAATAAAATAGAATATATTTACACGTATCATTAATAAAACAATATTAATAAAATAGTATATATTTACACGTATAACATGTAAATAATTAAATGTAACAACGAAACGTTATTTTTATATAAAAAAGTTTGAAAAAAAATTATAATGTTTATTATGATATATATTTTTTTCAGTATTTTGTTTTTGTCTGTTATATATTTCTTCCTTTATTCCCTTCTCTTTTGCTTCTCCTGACAAAAATCTTTCCCCCTGTCTTCTTGTTTTTCTATCTCATTTTCTCTATTTTTTTGTCGCTTTTAACCTCTTTTTCTTACTTCTTTTTAACTGTAAATAATCGTTAATTTATTTATTTTTTTCATATTTTATATGGTAAATCAAAGTAGGTACATACATATTTTACATTGCGTAAATAATTGTTTATGTAATGAATGTTATTCAAAGCAAGCTTAATTTCAATATAAAGTCAAAACAAAACAAAATTTAATCCAAAAATTAAAAAATGTAGTTAATTTTAATTTATAAAGTAATTTTATACAGTAACACACACACAATTTATATATTTAATTTATTTAATTTCAATTTATGTAGTTCTATATTAAAAAATTAATTTTAATATAATAAATAATGTAAAATCAAAGCTAATTTTAATTTTTAACAAATTAAATCAAAATTTAAATTAAATTAACAGAATAATATATATTTATATATATAACGTATAAATAATAAAGCTCGATTCTACAACTTACTTTAATCAGAGATTAACTCGTTATAAATAAATTCTGATAAGGTTTATCTTTCTTCCTTTGTCTTCTTTTCTTTCTATCTTTTTTTCTCTATTTTTCTATTATTTTTAATCTCTTCTTTTTACTATTTCTTAACTGCAAATAATTATTTATTTATAAATGATTATTTATTTATATTTTATACGGTAAAACAAAATGGTACATATTTACATATACAATGCGTAAATAATTATTTATGTAATGAATTTAATTCAAAATAAAGTTAATTTTAATCTAAAAATCAAAATCAATATTATAATTTAACCTAAATATTATATTATGTACAAAATACTGTTAGCTGTATTACACAAGGAAAAATTTAAGATTAATTATTGTAAACGATAATCGTTTAATTAGGCTTATTCACATTTGGTTTTAATGTGACCTTGAGTATGTTATAATAAATGTTGAAAATATTCGCTATTTTCATGAATACAAGCAGTGACGCATCGATTCATGGACAAAAATGCCTGGCGTACAGCAAATCGCTAATCAAAAATTAAATGTAAATAAGTCTAATTAAACGATTCATCGTCTACAATAATTAATCCTAAATTTTCCTTGGTGTAAGTTCAATAAATAGTAGTTTCAACAACTCCTGAAATAAACATTTCCGCACCAACCAGCAGACAATATTTTTTAAATATATTTTTAATATTTATTATTCATTAATTGTCCATTTGTATCAATTTATTGCAAATATATTTATTTGATCTTTGTTAAATATTTATTGTTTATAAAACGTTCGTTTAAAAAAGCAATTTAGGAGAAAATAATAATATAATATTTATTTATATTTTTTAATATTTTTTACATTTACATTATTTTTTTTTTTTTCAATAATGATTTTAAAAAATATTTATGCAATGTTTATTTAATTTCTATTTTATATTAATTATGCCAAATATAAATAAATAAATATTAAATTAATGTTTAATAACTGTTAAATAAATATTTTCATAAATTATATTTGGCATAATTAACATAAAATAGAAATACATTTATTTAATAATAAATATACGTTTTTTAAACATTAAAAATATATATTCAAACGTTTTCAAATAAATATTTATCAAATATTAAAAAAACTTTTTCAAATGTTAAAATAAATATTTTTTTAATGAATAAAAGAGGACTTAACCCATTATTTTAACGTTTTTAAAAATATTGTCTGCTGATTGGGTATGCCCATATAACATTTTTTTCATTCTTCAAGTGTGATGAATATCTCCTTAAATTTTTGATATACCTTTTTAGAATACCCTGTATATGAACACAATACACATGTATGTATTATTTATATGTGCATGTTTATGTGTATCTTCTCTCTCCCTCTCTCCCCTTTCTCTCCTCCCTTCTCTATCTCTTTCTCGATCACATACATATACACATTTACACACAAAAATACACACACATACACACACATACACGCATTCGCGCACACACATGTAAATAAAATAATATTTAATATATGAGCGTAAATACATACACATATGTGTATGTGTGTATTTAGATATATTTATATACTTACAACATTATTATTAATATTGTTATTGCATACTATTATTAATTTCATACACATACTTTTTTTGTTCATCTTTTATTCTTCTTCTTCTCCTTATTATTTTCTATTTTCTTTACTTTTTCTCTCTCTCTTTCTTTTCTTTTTTTTTTTTGATTATCAAAATAAGAGACAAATATTCCTCTTAAACTTTGAAACGTTTCTAAAAAATTTCTATTCAGTTTTGTGCCATATGTGAGATATTACGCAATATAATATATATGTATGTAATATATAATATATACTCTTTGTATTTATCTCTATTCCTCCTTTCTTTATCGTCTTTTTCTTCTTTAAATTTAATATTTTTTTTCTAAGTTTATTTTATTTATACAAACTGTGAAAATTGAAAGCTGACAACGGCAAATAACATGAGTGAAGCATGTCGCAGCTCATAAACAAGGCAGCTAATCAACATATATATATATATATATATATATATAATATATATATATATATATATATTTTTGATATATATATATATGTATGTATATATATATGTATATATATATGTATATATATATGTATATATGTATATTAATTTTAAATTTATACATATATTTCTTTTCTTTAGTAACATAAATCAATAATTTTTGTGAAAAGTCCATTCACATTTTTGTAAGAGATTTTTAAAAAATATTCTTATAAAATGAATCGAAATAATTTTTGATTCACTAATATTTTTAAATGTTCATAAATAACTGTTTATAAACGTTTTCTACTTATTAATCTTATTTATTCATTTTAATTATTATTTAGTTTTATTTTATTGAATTTGATATATAAAATCAAATAATCAGATAGCATCTTTAATTATATCTTATTTATGTAGAGTATTTTTGATTCAATAGTACTTTTTAGCAACTCAATCAATTGAAGAAAGAGAGAGACTATATTACTTATATACTCTTATTTATTTAGTACATCTTATTTTTCTCAATATGAACATCATATAATATTTCAAAAACTTCACGAAACTTCAAAAAATGAAATATTGCTTTTATTATAAAACATTGAAATATATTTTAGACATAATAATCTTATAAGAAAATTTAACTTCACAGATGATCTAAACATTCTTGTAAAGAATACGAGATCAATTATATTTTTTGATGTACGATTTATTAAAAAAGATAACATAACTATCATAGCAAACAAAGAAATCGATTGTAAATATAAATTCAGAGTATGGTTGCTGTTTTAAAAAAATTGATTGCAATTATAAAGCCAAATGAAGAGTGCGACTTTTCTTATTTATTCTATGATGAACAAATTTTAAATAAAAAGTAATTTGAATATTTATTAAGAAGAAAAGGCAGAGCCTTTCGTAGTGCAATGAAAGGAGCAGGAAAAAGAACTACACGAGTTATGCACTGTAATGATATAATACGTATTTGATACAAAGAAGGAACTCGAGTGCAACGATAGTTCGCCATGAGACAAAGAAACGCGCGATAGAGAGCACAGAGTATAGAACTAGAACATAGACATGGTAATAATCGACTCTTAATATTGATTGCTTCGAGATTTAAAAGCAGAATGCAACGCCGCTTTCGAGCGCAAGTCGAAACTTAGTCCACTCGAATTCAAGCGAGTTCCAACAATATTAATAAACTTAAAATCAATAAACATTCGCAAACAATTCTCTAATTTGCAAGTATATATATATATATATATATATATATATTTATATATATATATATATATATATGGGTCATTCTTCGTCAACCGGTGAAGCCGCCTGTCCAAAATTGGTTTCAATGCAAATAAACGAGTAAAGGCTTAAAATTCATAAAAAAATAAAAGCTATCGAATGCCGTATGCTGATTTTGACTATCCAAAATGACTGATCCAATATGGCGGCCAAAACGTAGGATTAAAAATGTAAAATTTTTTAATTACAAAAAAATTACCTATTGAGGGAGTATTTGGGTTCGCTGGTTACGAATCCGTCATCAGATTTTCAAAATTCAAAGTGGTCGATTCAAAATGGCGGTACAAAGTGGAACGATACAAAGTGGAATGTTTCACGAAGGCAATATCGTATTTTTTATAAAATCTTTTTTATTTGGATTGTTTATTAACCACAGATTCATAATCAGCACCCCCGAAAACTCCTGACATTAAGTTTCATCCAAATCGTGCATGGTTTAATACTTTGACGTATAACGTGGCATGACGGTATGTTGATATATTGTACGTCGAAACAGGTGAAGGCGGATCGTGTGAATGCCAAATTCATGTAATGCCAAATTCATGTACAAATATTTAAGTTTTCTATCCGCCATTTTGAATCGACCACTTTGAATTTTGAAAATCTGGTTACGGATTCTTATTCAGCGACCTCAAAAACCCCCGAGTGATGAGACTCGTTCAAGTAAGTTAAGTTTTAGTTTTTTTTATCTGCCATTTTGAATTTTGAAAATCTGATGACGGATTCGTAACCAGCGAACCCAAATACTCCCTCAATAGGTAATTTTTTTGTAATTAAAAAATTTTACATTTTTAATCCTACGTTTTGGCCGCCATATTGGATCAGTCATTTTGGATAGTCAAAATCAGCACACGACATTCGATAGCTTTTATTTTTTTATGAATTTTAAGCCCTTACTCGTTTATTTGCATTGAAACCAATTTTGGACAGGCGGCTTCACCGGTTGACGAAGAATGACCCATATATATATATATATATATATATATATATATATAAGGGCTGTAAGAGAGCTTCTCGATGAAGCCGCTTCGATCTCTCGATGTCAGGATCTTCTTCCAGTCAGAGAATGGAATCTCTGATTATTAAAGAAAATAATTCACACTTTTGTGTTGTCGATTGAAGCAATATTTTATTAATAAAATAAGACACTTTTAATAAGCTTCTTTAAAATAAATTTATAATTGAGCACGATAAGTTAATTAACACGTCCTCACTGTTTCACGGTTCACGAAAAAAGACACTACACGCTCGCGGATCGGGGAAAAGTTCCCTCTTGTTATAATCCGTTACCAGGCAACATTATGTCAATTTAAAAATACCGCGCATTCCTTCCGCGCAGATTTGCGCAGAAAGATCAACTAATAAGAGAACCGGAAGAATTGTGGCCGTATACACAATATTTCTTACAGTTTCTGCCATTCTGCATAGACGTTTGACTCGAAGGTTTAAATTACTTTGTGTACTGTGTACAGTGAAGAGTGTTTTACAGTGAAAGTTATAATACAAAGACCAGATATAAAATTAAGCTCTAGTTGAAACGATAATCGTACAATTTAGTTTCTTTAAAAACGAAAGAATATACACCATTAAATTCTAGAAAGAAGAAGTTAATACATTATTTTTACTTTGTTACCTTAACTTATTTATAAATTTATTCAAATAAATGGATCATTCCAATTAGAATTAATAAAGTTTCATTCTAATTAGAATTAATACTTTCAATAGGTTTAACCCAAGGTTTAAGTCTATCGGGAGAAAGAATAGAATTATATGGTCTAGCTGAAAGGTTGAATCCAGGGATGTCCGTCACAACATATCTATTCTTATTCAAGACCTTCGCCACAAAGTATGGACCTTTATATTTTGGCTTAAATTTCCTGTTCTCTCCTGGCTTCACTACATCTCTTTTTAGCACATAATCTCCTTCTTTATAAATAGAAGGTTTTAAAGGCCTTTTATCATAATAAACTTTATTATAATTTTTGATTTTATGCACTGTGTCTAACGCTAATTGTCGACAAGATTCTCTTTCTTTATCTGGATTTAAATCTGTTTCAGCTATCTTCTTCAAGCATTCAACAAGCGAAGCATCTTCATGGTTTCGCTGATCGAATACCAAAAGAAGTTTTGACGGAGAAGATTTTATAGAAGAATGGAAAGTATTATTCAAGACATATTGGATAGTTTCTAAATTATTGTGCCAGTCTTGGAGTTCATTTACAAGCTTTCCAAGAGAAGATTTAAGGAATCGGTTCACCCTTTCAACAAGACTATTGGCCCAAGGTGCGGCAACCGCTATTAGTCTATGTTCAATTTTCTTTTCTTTAAGAAAATTTTCAAACTCTTGAGAAGTGAAAGCCGTCCCTCTACAGAAACAATCTTTTTTGGATTTCCAAACATTGAAAACAAGAACGATAAATATTTTATAACTTCTTTAAAACTTAAATTCTTAACAGCAAATAACCAAGTAAATCTGAAAAAAGAATCTATAACAACAAAAATGTGTTTGTAACCAAATTCAGATTCAATAATTGGACCAAAATGATCTATATGTATTACATAAAATGGAATGGACGGACTTTCTGTTATCTGCATTTCTCCTTCTCGAGAATTTGAAGATGAATTAGCTAAAAGACATATTATACAATTTTCTATGTACAAATTAACACGTTTACGTAAAGAGGGAAACCAATAATTCTCTAAAATTCCTTGTATGGTTTTCTCTGAGCCACAATGGGCCATGTTATCATGGTAAATTCTTATAATGTTTCTTATAATATTATAATGTAATTCTTATATTGTTTACCATTAAATCAGGGATATAAAATCGAGATTTGTCTGGCCCCTTCTTAAAGACTAGACCATCAATAATTTCGAACTTTTCTATTGTTTTATTATTTTCTGAAGATTCCAGATCCAAAGCAATTTCCTTAATAACAGGATCTTTTAACTGACGAAATTCCAATTCTCGTTCTAGGGACAAAGTTGTAATTGAGGCAACAATTCTGCTGAGCGCATCTATGTGAGCCATTTTAGTACCCGGACGATGTGAAACTGAAAATAAATAAGATTGAAGTCTGAGTGTCCATCGGGCAATACGCGGATTAAGGTAAGCTTTATTTATTGCATATACCAGTACATGGCAGTCTATAATAACTATAAAATGGATACCATATAAATAAATATGAAATCTTTCTATAGATTTAACTACTGCGAACATATCGAGTTCGAAACTATGGTATCGAGACTCAGCATCATTTGTCGATTGACTGAAAAAAGCTACCGATGCCCATTGATCAGAACTCTGTTTCTGTAAGAGAATCACTACAAGAGCCAAAGAACTTGCATCAGTATGTAATTGTGTTTCTGCAGTCGGATTATAAAGACGTAGAACAGAGTAAGAAGTTAAAGCTTTCTTTAAAGAGATAAAAAGCTTGGTAACAATCATCATTAAAATTGAATTCAGAAGTCTTTTTTAATAAATTATGTAATGGTTTTACAATTAAAGCATAATTTTTGATAAATTTTCTAAAGTAATTTGTTAATCCTAAAAACTGTTGCAATTGAACTTTTTTAGATGGTTGGGGAAAGTTTTTAATCGCCTTAGTATGTCGAGTGCTCATAGTGATACCCGAAGGAGAAAGAATATATCCAAGATATTCTATTGTATTTCTCAGAAATAAGCACTTTGAAAAATTAAGTTGGAAAGAATATCTTTTCAATAAAATTAATACTTACCCGTAAAGCGACGAGATTTTCTTCAACAGAAAAAGACGGAATAAGGATATCGTCGATATAAATTATCACTTTATCTTCACGAATTAAAGGTTGTAGAACATAGACAATTCTGCGTTGAAATTCAGCCGGAGCTTCACAAAATCCAAAAGGTAAATGCTTGTATTCGAATTGTCCATCAGACGTAGCAAAAGAGAAATATTTAGTATGGTCTGGATGTATTTTAATATGATGGAATCCATCTTTCAAATCGAGTAAAGTAAATACATTCTTATCAGAAAGACGAGCCAGACAATCCTCGATTAGTGGAAAGGGATATTTTTGTTTAATCACACGGTCATTAAGAGGCCGTAAATCAATGCAGAGACGTAATGTACCGTTTTTCTTTCGAACAGGTACAACGCGAGCACAATAAGGAGAGGTACTCGGCTTTATAATATCTCGAGCTAAAAGATCATCCGTTATATCTCGGATTTGAAGTCGTTCTGCCCAAGCAAATCGACGCGGGGCATAAGCGTACGTTGTGTTATCTTTTAGCGCAACCTTAACATAATAATCGTCGTTAATTTTATCTACATTCATGTCATGAATCTCATTTAAAATATTAATGACTTTTTGATCTGTATCCAAGCCAAAATCCGTTTTTAAATCAGAATATAAAGAATTCTTGTGTGATTCCGAAACATTTTCTAATTCTGCTGCAAAGGCCATTTCATTAAACAAATTCAATCTTTTGTCTAATTTCTTATTTGACGGATGATAAAATAATATGATATTATTTTCGGAAATAAAATCTCGACCAAGAATTAATTCAGTCTGTGTTATTCCCTTCTCCAAAACGTTTATCGTATATTACGAATATATCTCCCTTCTTATAATAATTTTCATGTTCATAATTTGTAATTTATACCTTCAATTTATAAGTCCCATCTGTGATTGATCCGTAACCATAACTCTTTGAATTATTAGTAAATGTATTAAAGTTAGTTTTTATAAATCCATTTATAACTAAAAAATAATTTATTTTGACGTTAAATTTATTTCAATTAATAGTATATTTAATTAGAAATAAAATAAATAACATAATCGACTAATTTCTCACATCTAAATATTCGTACTTTATAATGTAGAAATCTTATTACAATTAAAATGTATTTTTATATTAAATTTACTTCAATTTTAATAATATAATTAAAAATAAAACTGGCGTATAATTTTTATCATATCTAGATATTCGTACTTTATAATGTAGTAGAAAAAGAACTTCATGAACTTCATGTAATTAATTATATACAATATATTGTATAATATTTTTATAATCATGTAAATTAGATAATTATCTTGATATATAATATACATATAAATACAAGACTATTATTGACATTAAATGTCATTTTAATACTTTCGAATACATGTATCTAAATATTCTGGAATATTCGAAACATTAATCAATTTAAGTTTTACTGCATCAATCTTCGTTTTTAAATTAAAAATGCCAAGATTATTTATTATAGTATGCGAACGAATAATTAATTCGTATGATAAAGTATCATGATTAAAATTCGCAACTTTTGGCTTTCTAGCTTTTGCTCCATCAATATGAATTATTTATTAAGTGCAAGAGTGTTATTAAGACAAATTAGATTAGAAATAAAATTATTAAATATTAAGTAGTAATTTATAATTATAGTTTTTAGTTGTTTTATTCTATTTTTATTTATTAATATGATAAGTTGTTTTTTGTTAAATTACTCTTATAATTATTGTTAATTATTATTGTTTTAAATGTAAATTCTAAATTTATTACTCGATTCGGCTGCAAATGATGTTCGATTCTTTCTATTTCTGTATTCCACGCCACAATTTGTATGCGATGTTTATTATTATTATTTAAAAGAAATTTTAATAATCTGTAATGTTGTGCTTTCCCAACTATTTCTGGTCCGTCAATTTCATCGATAAAACCGATTACTTCTCTGAAATATTCTTAATCAAAATTAATATTTCTACTTATTTTTTAAGGCTTCTAAACTCATTCCCATATCTTATGAGATTATATTTTTAAAATAGAAAACATAACTTATACAGTCGAATCTTCCAGTTGCACCATTTCCAACATTTTATTCGACGAAAAATTAATTTCTATCTCATCTTTTTCATTTGAAATAGATATTTCTTGTTTATTATGTGTTAATCTGTAAAAATTAATTACAAAAAATTTAATATATAAAAAGTACAAATTTAATATAAAAGAATTTAAATAGATGAAAATGAATAAAATAAGACAAATACACAAAGATTTAAAGATATCATTCTATGATGGTTAACCAATGTGTAATTTATTAATAAATGAAAGAACATTATTACTTAAAATTAAGATATATAATTAAGATATAAAATTAAGATATATAAAATACAAGTAAAGAACAAATATAAATAGTGATATAAATAGTGATTATAATATTATTGTTTACAATATTTACAAAATCATTTTAATAGAAAAGAAAATTTAGTCTTCATCATAAAATATAAAAAAGAGAAGAAAGACAAATTCACTCAATTGAATGTTCTGTAGCAGAAATTGAACCTTGTAATTGAGTTTTATCTTTAACAATCTGAATAGATTCATGACGAGTTGATGATGATCCATTTCTTGTCGATCGCGATATTATTTTCGTAAAAACAATATACTTTCTTCATAAAACTTATTTTTGCACGTTTAATATCTTATGTTGTTATAAACAGATATGTGTTTTGTTCTATAGTTACTATAGAAAATTAAACAAAAAATTGTAGACACATAAATTTGTTAATATAAGGTGTAACAAAAAAATACATGAGATACTCTAATACAAATATACACACATCTACATATGTGGGGATGGAAAACCGATCGGTAAAAAGTAGAGGGACCCTGCGAGAGCGCGCGCGGTGTATGTGCATCTATGTGAGAGGGGAGACAAGAGAGTAAAAAACAGTTTAGTAAGAAACAGACCGCGAGACCGTAAGGTAGCGAACGTGACGTGAGCTGTGTGTAATCAGCACTTTTTACATAAATATATATATCTGTCTTTTGATATCTTGACGCGACTGTGTTCCGTTTGCTTCCCTCCCCGATCCAATCCAACATTTGGGGGCTCGTCCGGGATAACAGCAAATAACGAAAGCGATTGGAATAATCGAGAAAGAAAGCGGACATCCTAGTTCTACAGTCATAAGGGTCGTGCCGAGAAGAAGATGAAGTCATTGAGCGAGCTTGGTGTAGCGGAGCTCAAAAATTTGCTAAAAGAAAGGAAACTATCTACAGCGGGAACGAAGGCAGAGTTGCTAATTCGCTTGCAAACCGCATGTCTTGATATAGCGTGGCAAGAGAAGGTCGGCAAGGAGAGTGATCGCGAGCAATCGGAAACAGTGGATGTGGCAATGAGAGGAGCTGCAAGGGCTGCATTGACGAATTCTGTGACCGCGAGTGCGTCAGAAAGAAATTTAATTGTACCGGAGGGAGAAGGAACTCATCGAAAAAGAGTTAGCGCTGGCCAAGAGAGAAATCGAGATTCTGGCTCAAGCATGTAGTAGCATCGTCGCATGTGGCGCTGTCGCACAAGAAGGGATGCGAGGTGGTGAGATCGGTTGCGAGCGAGCGTCGAACCTTCGAGAGGGCGCGCACACACAGAGAAGTGCTAGCGCAGAAACGTAAGAATCGACGTCTAGTGAACATCTTGTAAGAACGAATGACGACACACGAGAGACCACGCACGTTCAGAGGATTAATTTGACAAGCATTGCGGAGTTACTCAAGATTTTTGACGGTACACCCAGAGATTATGAAACATAGGAAGGACAAATCAAGCTATTGAGAGAAGTTTATCGCCTGGATGACAATATGACAAAAATCTTAGTAGGCATGCGACTTAAAGGAAGAGCTTATGAATGGTTTCATTCTAAATCAGAGTATCTCCGATTAAGCTTCGACGAGCTTTTGAGGGAGCTACGACGAATGTTTCAGTTTCAACAAAGCAAAGTGACATTGCGCAAAAAATTTGAGGAGCGGTCATGGAATAAAGCTGAATCTATTCATGAATACGTTCATGATAAGATTATTTTGGAAAACAAGACTCTGTGCCGGAAGATGAAATCCTAGAATACGTCATAGAGGAAATTCCTGATGTACAGTTGCACGACCAAGCGCGCATACAATTATTTAACAACATGGATGCTTTGTTACAGGCTTTCGAAAAAATCTCGTTAAGCGACAGAGTGAGTAGCGATTTGAGTAAACAAGAAAAGGGCAATTTCAATCAAAAAATGAAAGAGAGCCATCAGAAATCTATCATCTAGGAAACCATCAAGGAGATCGGCAGAAGTCGGTCAGATGTTGTTTCAACTGTAGCGAACATAGGAGCTGAGTGTCCATCTAGATCGGAGGGAGTGAAGTGTGCTGAGCGTGGACACGTGGCGTCGAAATGCACAAAAAAGAATGACACTGCGAAAAGCAAAATAGTGAAAAGCGGCTGTGCGAAATTGCAATCAGTAAACCAAAGATGTACCAAAGATGTTAGGTTAAGTAACACTAAAATGCGCTCTCTTAGATACCGGTAGCTACATAAGTTTGTTAAGCAAAGCGAAATATGATAAGTCAGATTTACCTTCACTGAATAGGAATTCTATTGCTTTCCGCGGCGTTGGTGCTAAAGATAATACGTTAGGTTTTGTTGACACTACGTTAGAAATCAATGATCATGTTTATAATGTTCGTGTTCATATAATTCCAGATAATTTAGCATTGCACGATCTCTTACTCGGTAATGATTTTATTGATCGCGTGGAATTGAATATCAGAGGTGATAACGCGCGTATCAGTCCGATAGCGGAGGAGACACTCGAAGTGCTGAGTATACGGGAGTTGAACAACAATCAATTAGACTTCTCTACATTAGCAAACCTCGAGCATAAAGAGAGGATAACCAAAATGGTATCAAATTATATTCCTAAACAAATATATGAATCTGATCTTAAAATGTCAATTGTGGTTAAGGATGATGAGCCTGTCTATCAGAGGGCGAGGCGACTGTCGGCGTCTAAGAAAGAATTAGTCAACAAGCAAATTGACGAATGGATTAGAGATAGTGCTGTCTATTTCTGAATATGCATGTCCGATAGTCTCTTCTCATTAAGAAAAAAGACGGATCTGTTAGAGTTTGCGTCGATTATAGAAATCTTAATAAAAAAATCATGAAAGACCGTTACCCTCTCCCTCTGATAGAGGATCAGCTTGATGCACTTCAAGGCGCGAGAATATTTAGTACCTTAGATTTAAAAAACGGTTTCTTCCATGTGTCAGTAGAGGAGGTTAGTCGAAAATATACGGCGTTCATTGTTCCTGATGGAATGTACGAGTTTCTGCGTGCGCCGTTCGGATTGTGCAATTCTCCAGCCATATTTTAAAAATATATAAATGCAGTTTTTAAGAATCTTATCAGAGAACGCGTAGTCCTGGTGCATATGGATGATTAAATTGTCCTAGCGAACGATATAGAAAGCGGAATAAATAGGCTTGAGTGTGTACTTCAAGTTGCTAGTGCAGCAGGATTGCAGATAAACTGGAAGAAGTGCACATTTTTGCAAGCGGAAGTTGAGTTTCTGGGGCATATGGTTGCAAACGGCACCATTCGACCGTCTGATCGTAAAACAGAATCTGTCTCTGAAAATGTTTTTCTGAACCGACTAATATAAATCAGTTGCAGAGATATATCGGATTGACTAGCTACTTTCGTAAATTTATCCGAGATTATGCAAACATTGCTCGTCCGTTGACTAACTTGTTAAAAGCTAATGTGAAATTTCATTTTGACAAAATTGAAAGAAATGCGTTTATACAATTGAAAACGTTGTTAAGTGAAAAACCCGTTCTAAGTTTATATAGAGTTGAGGCGAAAACAGAATTGTATACTGACGTATCGAAATGGGGCTATGAAGCCATTTTGTTACAGCAGAATCCTGAAGATCAAAAATGGCATCCGGTGTACTACGCCAGTGGGAAGACCACTGCTGCCGAAGAAAAATATCCCAACTACGAGTTGGAAGTTCTAGCCGTTATTAAAGCACTTTCGAAGTTTCGCGTATATCTATTTGGAATTCCTTTTACCATCGTAACCGATTGTCGAGTATTCGCTCTTACGATCAACAAGAAGAATCTCTGCGTACGAGTTGCCCGTTGGATCTTGTTGCTGGAGGAGTTTCAGTACACTGTCGAGCACCGTCCTGGAAAGAACATGGCTCACGTGGACGCTCTGAGTTGTCATCCTCTTCCAACTTGTTTAAACATTAAAAAATGCAGCGATGGATTATTAGCAAGATTAAGGAAAGCGCAAATTGAAGATGCGAAGATTCAGAGGATCGTCAAGTTGATTGAACAAGGTAAGACTAAAGACTATTCGATGCAGGGTGATTTGTTATTCAAGGAGATAGATGGCTATCCACGACTAGTAGTTCCAACCAAGATGCAATCTCAGATTATCAGAAGTGTTCATGAGAAAGGACACTTCTCAGTTGCTAAAATGGAAGCCTTGCTGAAACAAGATTATTGCATGACCAACATGCAGAAGAAAATTGAAAAGATCATACAAATCTATATCTTGCATCTTAGCAGAAAAGAAACAGGGTAAACAAGAGGGATTCCTGAACTCGTTAGAGAAAGGCAGTCTACCGTTAGACACATACCACGTGGACCACATGGATCCTTTGCCGACAACTCAGAAGAGACATCAACATTTGCTGGCGGTCATTGATGCGTTCACAAAATTCGTTTGGTTGTATCCTACGAGAACGACAGGTGCGAACGAGATGATCGGGCATTTGCAAAGACAGGCGACTATTTTCGGTAATCCTCGTCGCATCATTTCAGATCGGGGAAGTGCTTTCACTTCTCATGAGTTCGGAGATTATGCAAGAAACCATTCAGAGACACTTAATAACCATTGGTATTCCAAGAGCAAACGGTCAGATTGAGAGACTAAATCGAGTAATCATTCCTTTACTGGCTAAACTGGCCGCATCTAAACCACACAAGTGATTTAAGCACTTAACTCGAGCTCAACAATGCATCAATACTACTTGTAGCCGATCTACTGGAACCTATTGTTTGGCGTGTATCCACGTTAAAAGACGACCGAGATGCTTTTGGAGGAAATATCTCACGAATTTGATAAAGATAGAAACGATCTTCGAGAGAAAGCACATGAGAATCTTCTAGAAATCCAACGTGAGAACCAGAAAAAATATAATCGTAAGCGGAAGGAAGCTGGATGATATAAAGAGAATGACCTGGTAGTAATCCGTCAGACACAACGAGGACTTGGTCTCAAATTATCCCATCAATATTTAGGACCTTATCAGATAACCCGCGTTCTACGTAATGACCGTTACGTGGTACGTAAAATAGGAGAACATGAAGGTCCATCTACAGAAACATCTACAGAAGCAGACTCCATCAAACCTTGGTTGGAATATGACAGCGATTACATCAGCGAAGAATCGAGTGGAGAACTTTCAGAGGAACGACGAGATCCAGACATTCGGGACGAATGTCAATGTAGAATAGTCGAGTGTGGAAAACCGATCGGTGAAAAATAAAAAAGAGCGACCCTGCGAGAGAGCGCGCGCGGCGTATGTGTGCATGTATGTGAGAGGGGAGACAAGAGAGTAAAAGACAGTTTAGAAACAGACCGCGAAACCGTAAGGAAGCGAACGTAACGTGAGCTGTGTGTAATCGACACTTTCTATGTAAATACATATATCTATCTTTTGATATCTTAACGCGACTGTGTTCCGTTTGCTTTCCTTCCCAATCCAATTCAACACACACACACATACACACACACACACACACACACACACACACACACACACACACACACACACACATATATATATATATATATATATATATATATTATCTATCTCTCGTTAAATGACCACGATGTGGTCCAAGCAGATCCGCTGGTAATAAATAGTTTCGGATCTCTATAGAGTTAAATTTGGCCTTGGGGAAAAAAATTTTATTATTGCGTTGCAACTTACGAGCATTATTACATTGAACGTTATCATTGTTTAGATTTGTGTTTGTTTTTATACGCTGGCCTTAGAATGCGTCATAATAACCTACCGTTTAAGTTTCATCGTTTCAATTTTAATTTTGTTTATCACTCATTAGGAGATCAAACAACAATTATGATGTTTTATACTGAAGAAGACTTAATAAATTCGAAACGTCTAATTAAATAACCTTATGAACATTTGATTTCTTATTTTTATTTTATTTAGACCTTATTAATAGCTCGTTAAATTTGACCTTGAGGAAAAAAATTTTATTATACTTAAACTTGTAATATTCTTGAAATATTATAAATTTGTATGCTTTCTTGGTGAAATATAAAATGTAGAGTATAAGAAAAAAATATGAATATAAAATATCAAAAATAAATAAAAAATAAATATGATATATAATATAATTTATAATATATACATATATACACTGTACCTCTCGCCAATATATCGTTTGTCGCATCTGTCGTTGATGATCGTGTAATCGACCGGAAACTGAGTGATCCACTACAGCCACTGCTCATTAAATGACCACGATGTGGTCCAAGCAGATCCGCTGGTAATAAAGACAATTCCGGATCTCTATAGAATGTTTTATACTGTTCCTATGTATTGATAGCAACTTTTATTTTGCCTAAACGTACATCGATGTCTCCGATAAATTTTCCAACACCAGATGTATGAGGATCAAATACATTTTGAAGTATGTTACAGTTGTCTTTATCTATACAAAATGTGTGCAAGTATTTTAAACATAATGATATTATTAATAAAATTTACATTGATAATTGTATCGGTAGGCTCATCACAACGCTTAACTGATCACCCAACCATCGAAACAAAACTATTCCAGTTACTGGACCGTAAAAATGTGCCTGAACAAATTTTTCGATATTCTTTTTAAGAACCTGAAGAGAGATAGAAAAAGTATGAAACAATGTTGCATCATATGTTATATAATAAAAAATAATTATAATTAAAAATTGACAATATTAAGATTAACTCGTTATAATTCGAAAATTTGATTATTCGATTATAACAATTGTAATTTATAGTTACTTGTAATTATCCCTTATCTTTTTTAGCGAATATTTTCTTTTCGTTCTTCCACTTTTAAATAGATTGCAGATTTAGATTATTTATATTTTAGATCAATTATCGTGATCGAAGCACATATTGTTCTCGGTGAGTAGTGTAATCTTTCAGCACTAAACTCTTTCTCTATATATAAATCCATTTTTCCAGTTAAAAACAAATCCGCAACTTCTATCGAACCTGTTTGATTTGTTGACAATTCGAGGGGTCCGACTTTTTCTGTTAAATCGATGATACTGCAAAGTGAAACAATATAGCAGTCGTAAAGAAAAATAAAATATATTCATCTATTTTAAATAAAGATACTTAAATTTAATATTAAATTCTTGAATGTCGCCAGTAGATAAAATAAGACAACATAATTTAAATCGACTACACTGGCACTTTATTGGTTGATAGAAAATCACAACGTTTCGACCATTGGTTTTGGTCCTTCTCAAGTGAACTACAAACGTTTACAATATTATAAAAACAATATGAAGTGAATAAAAAAGGAGAAAAAAAAGGAAAAAATTAATATATACGTACAAAATCTTAGTTAACCAATAAGTAATGAGAAAAGAGAAATCACTTGTCAAGATCGTCAAGTCAGCCTACCGCTCACAAACAAGGAGAGAGACTAAACAGCTTTTATTAGTTTATCATAAATACTGTTCAGACTCTCAGTGTCCTTCTGCAAGTTAATTGTGTTGTCAAACTTTTTTATAAAAAACATTTCAGCAATTTCTCTCTTTCTCACGTGTCTTTCGTTGTATAAAATAATCGGTATTGACCAATCGAAGTCATGGTTGAATTCTAATTTATGTTTACTAATCACAGATAGATTGCTTTCGTGCAATTTTATATTGTTAAAATGTTCTTTGACACGAGTGCCTAAATGTCTTTTCGGCCTATATATGAATTATTACAATTTTTGCAGTCTAATTTATATACGACTTCGGTCCTGTTGTTAGTAGGCAATCTATCTTTTCCGCGTTTAATCAAAACGTTAAGTTTTTTCGGTACATTATAGACGATATTAAGACCTATATTATTAAAAACGTGGCTAATCTCATCACTAAAGCCATCCACAAACGGTAAAGAAATATAACAAGGTGTAGCCGCGTTATCACTCTCAGAATTTGTATTTTCATTGTCACGATGTTTTAAAAAATCAAGTCTTCTTTTAACGTAACGATTAATAATTTGATCTGGAAAACAATTGTTCGAAAGAATCTGTTTGACAATGTCGATATTCTTAAAATGAAATCGAACGTCTGATAATAAAATAGCGCGATCAACAAGATTATATTTGTTCATTTTATATTTAAACGAATGCTTGGAATGAAAATTAATGTATCTGTTAGAACAAGTAGGTTTTCTATACCAATCGGTCAAAAGCCGACCGTCAGAACGAATAACCATGGTATCCAAAAAACTAATGCAAAAATCAGATTCAGTCTCGTATGTAAATGTCAAACGTTGATGATAAGCATTAAAAGTCGATACAATCTCGTCAATCTTTGAGCGTGGAACAATAGTAAAAATGTCATCAACATATCTATAATACAACGAAACATTAAAACTTAACTGACTCAAACAATGTGTTTCCAAATCATCCATAACGATGTCAGCCAAAATAGGAGACAGGGGGGACCCCATAGGACTACCGAAAATCTGTTCATAAAACTGTCCATTAAACGAAAAACTAGTGGAATCCAAAACCGTTTCTATCGCGTACAAAAACTGAGATAAATTAAATTTAGTGTTAGAAGCAATGTAATTCCAACGTTTAGTGACAGCATTCAACACCAAATCTTTAGGAATATTAGTAAATAATGCGGCAACATCCAGCGAAATCATTACATCGTCATCATTAATATATTTATCTTTCAAAATCTTAGCAAAGGTCCAACCATCCTTAATATGAGATTTAGGTTTCAAAATCGAAATCTGTAGTATATCGTGGATGTATTGCGCGACATTGTATAGGACTATCCAGTGATGATACAATAATCCGCAGTGGAAAACCCGTTTTGTGAATATTAGGCAAACCGTAACAGCGTGGCAAGTTACCACAGGTTTTTTAAGTTTAACGAATCGAAATTCGTAAGAATTAATAACAGAATGAAAGCTAATTTAAATAAAAAATTTAATAATTTGACCGTTAATAATAACTCAGTTTTGAATCCTTTCAGCAATATTGACAAAACGCGGTGGCTGGTTAACATTAGTAGTAAGAATATTCCTGATAGGTTTTCTGAACTTTTGAGTCTTGGTGACAACTTTGGATTACCGGTACTTCAGTCTTGTAAGAATGATCGCGTGAGTGTCGTTCTTGGGACTTTAAAGAACTTTGAAATTAATTATAACCGTTAATTATCCCCCGTGAAGCCGTCGAAATGACCAGAATTTCGGTCGCTAATTCTCTCCAAAAGTTTCTTTGTAAGAGCAAACATATTAATTTTGTAGATAGATACATTCTCAGAGGATTTTCTCTCTGCAGACGGTTTTTGCGTGAGAATGATGATTTGTTTGTCACCAGAGCTGATAAGGGTCAGGCCACTGTTGTTATGGACAAAATTGATTATGTTAATAAAATGGAAGCTCTGTTAAATGATCAATCCACTTATAAAAAATTGAACAGGGATCCGATTAGGAAAATAACTAATAAAATTAATGCCATTATTAAATCTTGGAAGTAACGATTTAATCAATGAATCTACATATAAAAAATTAAATTCTACTAATGGTACATTGCTTCTAACACTAAATTTAATTTATCTCAGTTTTTGTACGCGATAGAAACGGTTTTGGATTCCACTAGTTTTTCGTTTAATGGACAGTTTTATGAACAGATTTTCGGTAGTCCTATGGGGTCCCCCCTGTCTCCTATTTTGGCTGACATCGTTATGGATGATTTGGAAACACATTGTTTGAGTCAGTTAAGTTTTAATGTATTATAGATATGTTGATGACATTTTTACTATTGTTCCACGCTCAAAGATTGACGAGATTGTATCGACTTTTAATGCTTATCATCAACGTTTGACATTTACATACGAGACTGAATCTGATTTTTGCATTAGTTTTTTGGATACCATGGTTATTCGTTCTGACGGTCGGCTTTTGACCGATTGGTATAGAAAACCTACTTGTTCTAACAGATACATTAATTTTCATTCCAAGCATTCGTTTAAATATAAAATGAACAAATATAATCTTGTTGATCGCGCTATTTTATTATCAGACGTTCGATTTCATTTAAGAATATCGACATTGTCAAACAGATTCTTTCGAACAATTGTTTTCCAGATCAAATTATTAATCGTTACGTTAAAAGAAGACTTGATTTTTTAAAACATCGTGACAATGAAAATACAAATTCTGAGAGTGATAACGCGGCTACACCTTGTTATATTTCTTTACCGTTTGTGGATGGCTTTAGTGATGAGATTAGCCACGTTTTAATAATATAGGTCTTAATATCGTCTATAATGTACCGAAAAAACTTAACGTTTTGATTAAACGCGGAAAAGATAGATTGCCTACTAACAACAGGACCGGAAGACGTATATAAATTAGACTGCAAAAATTGTAATAATTCATATAAGGCCAAACGAAAAGACATTTAGGCACTCGTGTCAAAGAACATTTTAACAATATAAAATTGCACGAAAGCAATCTATCTGTGATTAGTAAACATAAATTAGAATTCAACCATGACTTCGATTGGTCAATACCGATTATTTTATACAACGAAAGACACGTGAGAAAGAGAGAAATTGCTGAAATGTTTTTTATAAAAAAGTTTGACAACACAATTAACTTGCAGAAGGACACTGAGAGTCTGAACAGTATTTATGATAAACTAATAAAAGCTGTTTAGTCTCTCTCCTTGTTTGTGAGCGGTAGGCTGATTTGACGATCTTGACAAGTGATTTCTCTTTTCTCATTACTTATTGGTTAACTAAGATTTTGTACGTATATATTAATTTTTTCCTTTTTTTCTCCTTTTTTATTCACTTCATATTGTTCCTATAATATTGTAAACGTTTGTAGTTCACTTGAGAAGGACCAAAACCAATGGTCGAAACGTTGTGATTTTCTATCAACCAATAAAGTGCGAGTGTGATCGATTTAAATTACGTTGTCATACTTAAATTTGTAATATTCTTGAAATATTATAAATTTGTATTCTTTCTTGGTGTTCAGGATTCGTATTGCGATTTTAATCCAAAATTCCACTAACGCATTAATATGGATCGATGACGCCATCAGTTCGCGATCAAGTAAACACAAAGACGCGTATCACCGCCCCGATCCTTAAAATCAGGCACGATCCGCGTGATCGCGTCGTAATACATGGTCCTGGCCAATCAGAAAACTGCGACATCACGCGATTCTACGTGCCTAAACGAGGCCAAAAATCATCACCCGATTCGCGTTTTGAGCCTTTATATGGTCGGAGAAAGCCTTTCTCGGGAGAGCAGTCTCGGAGAATAAACAGAACAGTATCCGAAAAATCAAGAGAGCAGTTTCAGAGCAGTCTAGCAGAGCATTTACACAGAACAGTTACGGCGAGCATTCAGTTTATCTATCGAAAAGAGTAAACTAACGAAAGTTACAAAGCGCGCACAATTAATCGGAAAGTCGGTGGTGCGTTTTTCAAGAGTGTTCATTCGACGTGACGTTCGAAAGATTACGTGTGCCGCCGCGATCACAAAGTTTGAGCGCGATTTCCCTGACCAACGCAGTGCCTCCACTTCGGTGAATGGGAGGAGCCTTCTGCGTCCTTCAGACTCTCCGCTCATAGCGTGTGCCGGAATAGTGCGGTCTCGCTCGCTCTCACGCGAACAGCCGTGTTGCGCTGTCTCGCTCAATCTCGCGAACCGTGGAGTAGTGTGGTCTCGCTCGCTCTCGCGCGTACAGCCGTGTTGCGCTGTTTCGCTCAATCTCACCCGATATAATTCGATCAAGATCCTGTAAGTGACATTGTGCCGAATCGAAATATTGTACAGAACGCTTGTAAAATACATTGTGTAATAAATCACAGTAACTTTATCAACGTCACTGTGTATGAAGCAAAAGGCAGTCTCAAATTATTCAATCTTTCCTCATCATATACTGTGCTATCCGTCTTTCGTTCCCGTGGTACCCATTCGGGTGTGTCCCGGCGTTTCGTGTGCAATTTCAAAATTGCAAGCTCAAACACTTAGTGAAATATAAAATGTAAAGTATAAAAAAATATATAAATATAAAATATCAAAAATAAATAAAAAAAAAGTATGAAATATAATATAATTTATAATATATGCATATATACACTGTACCTCTCGCCAATATATCGTTTGTCGCATCTGTCGTTGATGATCGTAATCGACCTGAATGATCGACAGCTGATCCGGATATTGCAAGGTCGCTTTCAAGAAGATTCTGTGGCCTTTTCAAAACGAATTTCTCCATGAAGACCACCGGAAGATATATATGCAGCGAGTTTAAGAAAACTCGCGATAGTCCCTAAATAAGATATACGTATTTCTTCATTTAATCTTCTCGAATACAACGTTTCGTCATTTTCTTTCTTTATTTAGGATTTTTTAAAATTTGAATTAAAAGCCTCGCGAAAGAATCATCTGTATCAAGAATCAAATTTTTAATTGTTTCGCAATGTCATATAGTCTAGAAGTTTTAATATTATATCTAAAAACAAAACGCAAAGATTATGTTTAAGGCCAAGAAAAAAATTGTGATATAAAGTTTATAAGATTTTCGGGAAAAAATATGCTCTCTCTCTCTCTCTCTCTCTCTTTTTTACAAATAATGAAAATGTTATTTGTCACGTTTATTAAAGTCGCGTTAAAGTCTTTCCCAATGCAAGATAATTAAGATGTTTCTTTATTAAAAAAAAACGATATCTAGCTTTCTCAATCGTAAATATTGTTGAGATCGAATATTATTTTATAAAATATAAACGGAAAGCGCGCTTTCACTTACCGTGACAAAGTAATAAAAACCACTACATCGCAATTGGCGAACATGGAGAAATGTCTTCTTACGTTCTTTTCTTTTAAAATTCACACAAACTTCGTCGATATGGATAAAGAGAATTGTTACAATTGTACATGCGTATTGTCATGCGATAAAAAATCATGGTCGAACGACGGGACAACCGACCAAACTAGCTGAAGTAATGGCTTGTACTTTCTTATTTCTTGTGATAGACTTGGTAAGAGTGAAAGAGAACGATGATCTCTGCAAAAACGAAAGTTGCATAGCATAATTATATCTTATATCCTTCATTTTCTTCATTATATTACTCTGTGCCTGTACCAAAGAAATATCTTTAGATACTTCTATGAGCAAGTACCATACTTCTTGCATGAAAATTCACAATTTTCTTATATAAATGTGAAACAGATGGATCTTTAATAGAAACTGAAACAATGAAAATCAGAACTATAAAAGCTGAATAAATCTTAATATTTTGATTTATAATTTAAATACATTATTATGTTGCCTATATCACCTAAGATCCAGTTAAGTAGTAAAGTTCTTTTCTGTAGTGCATCTGACATAACCTCAAGAATAGTATCAACTAATATCATACAATCCCCAAATTCTCTAAGCAGCTTGCATATTGCAACAAACTTCTCTCTACATGAATCCAAAAAAATAACGCGTAAAATCGCAGAAGAAGCACGTCCGCGCTAGTCCAAGGATGGAAAACGGAAACGAACGCAAAAATACGTCATTCATCATTTCTGACAACACAATATATACAGTAATGCAACCACAGTATATGCAGGGCATGTTCCAAAATTCACTACCAGCGCTGAAAATCTATAGTTCACGTTATATATTTCAAATAAGTCATCCAATCAAACACACATATTAACACCGCGATATTAATCATAAAGTTTAACCTTTTTTAATACTGACACGATACGAACTGTCATTATCGTAATCGCGATCAAGTTCGCCTCGTACTTCGAATCCACCGCCAATCACATACGCGGAAAAGCGGCAACAATACGAACGATATAACAGGCACTTCAGGGTACAAATGACTTTCTTTATAGTAGACTAGCATATCATTACAATAATATTTTCTCTTTCGTTTATAATAATAGCACATTATAAACATTAATATTATATTATAACATTAATATTACATATGATATAATTATTTATTTACTTATATATATATTTTCTTATTTATCATTACTTCTTTATTACTTAAATCTATCTTTTATCTTATTAATTTTTTCTTCAAACGTCTTTATTCTCTCTTATAATTCTTTTTATTTATTAAAACATAACCTATTATAGACTTTTTCTTCTGCCGTATCTTTTTTAATTTAAGCCTTTAAAGTTATTAGATTAATCCTTTTTTCTTGATTTTTAACTTTATTTCTACACCCATATATCATAGAACATTGCAAGAATATTGCAGCAACATTGTAATATTGCAGCGACATTGTAGCAATATTGTAATATTGCTGCAATATTGCTGCAATGTTCTGTGCTGTATGAGCAAGTATAAATATATATATTTAAGTATATAAATGTAAGTGTATTAATAATTAAATTATCAATTAAAGTATTACTGAAAGATAATCATTAATCTTAATTAAATTAAGTTTAAAATAAAAATTTCTTTAATTTATATTTACTTTATTTTTTTTATATCATTATAATAGAGACAATCAAGACTGCATCAATGAATATTTTGAAACTTATTTTATCTATGTTTTACTTCATAAGAATAAAGTATTTGTAATTTAGTTTTTATTATAGATCATGTTATTTCTTCGTTTTTAATTACATTTTACATTAATCTATTTTATTGTTTAATTATTTAATATTTCTATATAAACATATTTTTTTATTTTTTTGGTCGCATTATCATCTTTTAAATAAACTTTTAATGAATCCCAAGAACGAACTCGTGAAAATGCGACATACAGTTGTCCATGACTGAAAATATCTTTTTGAAGATCTATTGCTATCTATCTAATTTTATCGAAAGTTTGTCCTTGTGATTTATTTATAGTCACAGCAAATGCCAATTTTACTGCAAATTGTCTTCTTCTAAATGTAAATGGATATATATTTTCGCAATAGAAAGTGATACGATTAAGAAAAACAATTTCTCCAATTTTATTACCTGTTAAAATTTCACAACGCAGTAAATTATTATCTAAATCTAAAATTAATAATCTTATATCATAAACCTTCATTGATACTAAGATTTCTAATAAGCATGATAATATTTTCTTAAATGTAATTTATATGATGGAAGACATGTTGGATTTAAAGGGTTGAGATATTCTATCGGAATTGCTTCATATATATCTTGATTATCTCCAGTTGTTTCAAGAGTATCTATACTTGTATAAACTCTTTCTGTCGTTCCATCCAACAAATTTACTACTTTTTCGTTTATTTCTTCAACATCGACATTTCTTGCAAATAATATAACATAATTAGCCATAATTTGATATTGTTTACATCTTATAATGTCTTCATACATGTCTTTAACTATGTTCGAATTTGCATTTGCTATACATTTTTCTGGAATATATAAATATTTAATCTATAAATATTTTCTGAATAATCATTTAAAGAACCATCACTAAATTTAGTAAAAATTATGCAAATTCTTTTTCCTGTGGTAAAGTTCTCATATTTTTTGTTAATGAAAATATCTTAAATTGTTTCCAAAGAATACTAAATTTTATTGATAAATTTATTTCACAGTGTAGCTTTTTCTTTTACAGATAATAGTTGTCTAAAATCTCCACCAAAAAGAACAATTTTACCACCAAAATATAAATCATTTTGCATTATATCACGTAATATTTGATCCGTTATTTCTAATACATAGCGTGGTGTCATAGGGGCTTCGTCTATAATGAAAACATCTACAAGTTTTAAATTTTTAGCTTTAGATTGAACTTTAATTTTCGATGTAGAATCGAAAGTAGTGGCGAAAAGAGATACAGGTAACTCAAAAACTTTTTTTGTATTGTTTTCCCATTTGGAAGTAATGTTGCAGCAATACCAGTAAATGCCATTGTAGTAACTATTTTTTCTCTACTTTTAAGTAGATAATACAAAGTTCAATAAATGAAAGTTTTACCAGATCTACCTAGACCATCAATATAAAAACAATTATCACTATTATTATTTGTTGTTGCTATTAAAATGGTATCAACAATTTTGTTTTTGTTCTGTATTTAATTGTTCATATTGTCGCATACCTATCAATGTCTTCTTCAATCTGTTCTTCATTATTTATTTCTTGTTCTTCCATTTCTTGTTCCATTTCAGGAAAATTAGCAATATTTAATCCTTCTTTTTAAAGTAAATTAATAATATGATTATAAACTTTTTTTTATTCCAATTATAGATCCAAATCGTCTTTTATAATTTTCCGACATATCTTTTTTAAACTTATCCCATAACTTTTTTTGGATGAACTGGTTGACAATAAATTAAAATTCGTACAAATAAATTTCGAAGTCGTCTTGGCATCATCCAAACTTTTGCTTCATTCATTGCACCATTCATCATTTTCTATGAGTCCTAATGCTAAACATGCGGCATTGAAAGTTTGATGTATTTCGTCATTAACTGTTCTTAATTCTTGAAAACTTGTAGCTCCTTTAACATGTAGTAGAAGTATATGTAAATGAAACGATTCTATCTGAGACGGACTGACGGTACATACGACCAATACAATTAAAATATCTTTGACATTTCTCCCAGCGATTAATAATTCTGTCATTAATTGTAATTTTTTTAAATACACAATGACATGGAATACTGTATAAATAATATTTCGCTTCTTCATCTCGAGCATTTAATTCAAAATAATCTAATAACATTGTTATTCGTTCTACAGCAGATCTTATCATATCATTATTAATAGTAGTAGTATGTAGTAGTATCTTTATTACGGACTCCCCTTAGGGTTGCCGTCTCAATCAATCATTACATCATCATACATTTTCTATACAAACTTCATAAAACCCTGACTACACGTCCTTTCTATAAAATATACTTATTTAACAATTAAATCTCCTCCCTCCGCGATCCTGACCGACTTGCGGCCTTACAATCATTCTTTTTACCCTCTCCCTCCCTTCGTCCTCCCCTGCATTCTAACCCTTACCTCTCTCAACCTCTATCTCCATTACCTGTCCCTATCCTAACATACATACGCATCCTTTTCGCCTACTCCGGACCTGATCGACCTGCAACCTTACAAATGTCCTTTTTATCCTCTCCCTCTCCTCGACCTCTCCTCTGTGCCTCATATTTCCTCCTCTTCCTCTCTCTCTCTCTCTCTTCTCTTACTTACTTATCATCTCCTTTCCCCATACTAAAACCCTCCGCTCCTCTCTCCTCCCTCCTCCCCCAGTTCTATTTATCCTCTTATCCTCCCCTCACTCCTCCTCCCCATTCCTCTCCTTCACCCTCCACATCTGTCTCACCTCGTCCCACTCCTCACCCTCCACCCACAACTCCCTATTTTCCATCCACACTCTCTTTCCCAATCCTCTCTCCCTTCTCGTTACCTCCAGCATCCTCCACCTAAATCTCCTCTCCTCCATCGTCAGGTCCTCGTATATTCTCATCCCTCACCTTTCCCTAATCTCTTCCCATTTTCCCAGTAATTCCTTCCTATCTTCTTCTTCCTTCATCTCCACTATTAATACCCATTGTCCCTTCTCTCCTTTTCTCTCCACCATCCCCTTAATTCCTATCTCTCTTCCTTCTTTCTCAGCATCCTTTTCACTATTCCCTCCATACACCTTCTCTCCCTTTCGCCCCCCCTTAAGACTCCTCTCCAAATTACATTCCTCTCCCTCCTCTTTCTTCTTCCTCTCTCCTCTCTCTCTTTCTTCTCCTTTCTCCTCCTTTCTCTCTCCTTCCTTAATTCTTCTACTCTCCTCTCTTAAGCATCCTCCTCACTACCTCTCTCTTCCTCCTTTTCCCTTCCCCTATCCTTCTCCATTAACTCCACCCAATTTTTCCCGCCTCCTCATATCTCTATGTACTCTTCCTCCTTCCTTTCTGACCTATCCACCTCTCCGGCCCCCCTTTTTCTCGGCCCCCTTTTCTTGTCTCCTTCTCTCCTGCTTCTCCTTTCTTATCTCCCTTTCTCCCTCCCCTTCTCTTACCCTCTCTAACCTTCTACTCTCTCTACCCCCTCGCGTATCTCTCTCCTTCTGCCTCCCTTTCTTCTCGCTCTCCTTCTCTTTTCTTCGTGAGGCACTAATAATAATTTCATGGTCAAGGAATTTACGCAAATATAACTTTTCCTTATTCTATTACTATTGTCATTGGGAGAAGATTATTCGAGTTTAGGCAAAGTAATGATTTAGTTCCGAAAAAAATTTTCCTCTACTTTTAACTAGATTGTATAATTAAGTATAAGGGAAATGAAAGAAATAACTTAGTTCGAAGATTGGAATTTAAAGGGAAGTCGAAAGAGGAATTGGTTCTTGAAAATTTAATTCAGATTAGAAATTACTTATGAACAGTGTTATATAGATTCGAGGTGAACGAGGAGTGTTGTTCGTGAACCGTTTTACGGAGATTCTCGACAAACAGGGAATTGTTCGTGAACCGCCTTGCGGAGATTCTCGACGAACAGGAAATTGTTCGTGAACCGCCTTACGGAGATTCTCGACGAACAGGAAATTATTCGTGAACCGCCTCACGGAGATTCTCGACGAACAGGAAATCGTTCATGAACCGCTTTACGGAGATTCTCGATGAACAGGGAATTGTTTGTGAAGAGGTGGATTAAGGAAAAGGAATGAGCCAGAGGATGAGATTTAAATGGTTGATCTGATTTACTTGAAGATGAATGAAAATAATTGTTTAATTTACTTTTTGTTTTATTCGATTATTTTATTGTTGATTAAAATCTTTCCCAATGACAATTTTAACGAGGAAAGAAAAAGGGCAGTATAATCGGATTAGACTTGTAACGATGCGCCCCGAAACGCATCGTTTTCCCGGCAAACCATCGGCCGGAAGCTGCCGCCCGACGACCAACGGCAGAGGGCTGTGTGTCCACATTTTTATAACGTAGATAAAACACCGGGTAAGAAGAATAGTCGGGAGAGAAACTGCCATCGGGACCCGACGATTGAGAACCCATGGTCGGCACCCCGAACTCCCCCTGGCGCACCCGAACCGAACCGATTGTTTTACCGGCGCCAGGTGGGGGTAATTACCGAATACACCGGCGCGGATGATTAGCGCCGTATAAAAAGGACTCTCGGCGGCAGAAAAGATCAGATCCTTCCGATCATCTCGAGAGCGAAGCTAGTCCGAAGGCAAGCCGAGCAAACGAAGCAAATTCCGAAGTGATTACCGAAAAACCAGAAGGTAGTGCGAACGCTGCCTTTGCCGATTGATATCTTGACGGATCGCCCTTTACCCTCAATCTTTATTAGGCATCGCACTAATTCCGGAGTGGACCTAGAGCCACTTTCGACGCTCGCTAGCGTCGCGACTCTTTCCTAAAACCTTATCCATCTGGGAATTAAATTTCTGTACCTAAGATTACGACCCGAAGCACCGAATAGCTGATCGCGATACCGCGCGAAAAGTTACGCGTAAGAACCGCGACAAAAAACGCGATAAAAACGCGCCCCGGGCCGTAAGGGAAAACCGCGAAATCGCGCATCGCTTCGGCGAAAATATCCCGCGAGTAAACGAATTACACTTACGTACATTATATTCCGCGCCTGCACACGCTTGCGATTATCCACCGAACGCACCCGCGCACACTTACACACATTGTACATACACTCTTCGTCTAAATAAATTTTATCTGTTACTTATAAATACATAGATTGATTATTTCATTTCTTCCTGGAAACCGACGGCTATCCGCGACATAATAGACGCGAAAATTAGCGACGTTACAGACTTACTAATTATTGAGTACGTTGAAATATTTCGAAATATTTTTAATTCGGCTGTAGCGAGTTCTAAATGGCGCAAGGAGGTAGTTAACGGCGAAAACTACGCTGTCTGGAAGACCTCTGCGTGGACACTACACTCACTTGTAACTATTTAAAATTTTTTTTGTATTAATAGTTGAATTAGCCGAACTGAGCTGAAGAATTCAAGCGTAAAATTAATAGTGAAAAAACTGTGTGTCCGCGCTTTCGGCTCGTGAGTTTTAAAGTCTTTGCTTCTCCTCCCTTCCGGATTCCCTTTTTACCGAATCAAATAATTTCTATTACTCCCTTCTTAGGATCAAGGAGTTCGATTTTTAAGAAGAGAGGGATCTCTTAAGACTCTAATTGGTTAAGCCCTTTTGCTCGAGATTTTAGCTTCATCCAGCAGAGAGTGGGAGCGAACTGATTATCTTATCGTTTGATGTTTTGATGATTTGGAGAACGCTTGAGGATGGTCTGTCGAACGCGTGGGACGGGTTCCGGGATAGCGCACGAGCCCGATAGCACACGAATGTTGCTAATTGGTCAGTTAGAACACTAGGACTTTCTGATTGGTCAACTGTGCTGGTTACCTTAAGCATCGGGCGATATGTGTGGTTGTGTGCTATCGGGCTCGTGGGCTAACGGGACCCTCCCGAATGCGCGCACGTGCAGTATTAATTTCAGAGGGTTTGTTTATATTTACCTTTCTGTCGGACTCTAGAGGACCATAGGATCTTTGTTTAAAAATCTCTGAAATGGATTAAGTTATAGCAATAGATACGAGTGGTTCAGGTTTCCTATAATTTCGAGTCTCATAATCATCATTCGAAGATTGTATTGATTTTATTTAGAGTTTCTTTACTATCTCGACTGGCCATTCTGATTATTTACGCGGGTTGAGTTGTGTTTTCCTATCCGCTCTTATTCTGACAAAGGGTCACTTATTTTTCAAATCCGAGCCGATCTTAATTGCTTCTATGATAACGTTTCGAAGAAAGAAAAGAATCGTGAAGTCCATCGGACATATGTATACATATGCATATCTAAACTGAATTTTAATAATTTTAATTTTATAATCTTAGATATCTTTATAATTTTAATATTAATTTTAACAAAATTGCACTATTCTACAGTAATACGCAGATATATTAAAACTAATTTTAATATACTTAATAACACTTATAAAAGTTATGGATGTGGATACATAACAGATGGATTATAAATTACAAATCTAAATAAAATGGATGGTTATAAATTACAAATCTAAATAAAATGGAATATGAACAATATACTAATTCAAATTTATAATTAAATTTAAATTGATAAAATAAAATATACAATAGTATACATGTTACGCTTAAATGATTATTTGATACAAGCAAAACGATGTAATTTTTTACATAAAAAACTGTAAAAAAAATTTCTTTTCTGTATCTTATTTATCTCTTTCTCTATTCTCCTGCTCCCCTCGTTCTCTCTTTCTTTATGTTTCTTTTTCTCTTTTCTCAATGAAAGTCTTCCTTTCTCTATCTTCTTTTTTTCTATCTTTCTCTATTTTTTCTCTGTCGTTTTTTAAATATTTCTTCTTACTTTTTTTTAAGTTAAAATAACTGAAAAGTAATATTTATACATATATTTATAAGTAATATTTATATATTTATATGATAAAACAAAATAATACACATTTACACGTACAATGCGTAAATGATTACTTATGTAACGAATAAAATGACTTAAATTTTGCAAAAAAAGAAACGCGTGAAAAAGTTAAGAGAAATACCTACTTTTTTTCTCAGTTTTATATACAGGGTGATTCAAAATAATAACCCCTGTGTCCCTGAAATGACATATCTGCATAAAATGCATTTTCCCCTCTCTCGTAAAAAAAAATTACAGGTGAACGAATGAAAAAGAGAGAGAGAGAGAGAGAGAGAGATAGACAGACAGACAGACAGAGAATGTATGTGTTCGCATGTGTGTCTGTATGAGCAGCGACCAGCTGATCGCAGCAGGCGCCCCGCGTTAAGCGCCCATGTATGACGGTGAATCGCGTCGCCCCTGCCTGCCTCTTGTACCCGACCCGTCATGCGTTAACTACTTTCTTTAATAATTCGAAAACTAAGCTTCGGACGAAATTTTGCAAAAGGAAAAATCGTCTTAGAATTGATTCAATAATATGTCATTTCAGGGACACAGGGGTTATTTTGAATCACCTTGTATATCTCCTTCTTTATACACTCTGTCTCTCTTCTCTTGTGAAAAATAATCTTTTTTTCTTTATCTTCTGTTCTCTCTTTCTCTATTTTTTTTTAGTTCTTCCTTCTTATTTTTTCTTAATATATTATTTTTCTTAATATTGTTGCGTCCCCGTGTTCCTTCCCTGCGGATTATCTGAACACCCGTAACGTTCGGCAGAAGATCGCGTTGCCAAGAAGAATGTTGACGAGACGTTTGACAGTCGAGTCATTTCCCAGCTGTCAAACCGTCAAACTGAGCGGACGCGTATCGATCCGCAGCAAAACGTTATCTTTATTCTGTTCTCTGCGTTGTGTATTTCCTTGTGTTATTGTGTTATTAAAATTCTAGTGTTCTATTAAACCGTGTTATAATTTCCGAGTGCGCGGGTACCGTGTGTGCCGAATGGTTGTGTCGCGCGCGCGTTCGATTAATCTCGAAGTCGTCGCCGCTTATGTAACATTTTGGGGGCTCGTCCGGGATCGTTCGAACGGAAATCTTGCGGACGGATTCTTTTAAACGAGTGAAGGAAGTGATGACATCCGGTGAAGAAGCGATTAATGTGGAAGTTGCGAGAACGTCGGCCGCGGCGGTAGCGCGGAAGAGGATGCGAGCCGCTTCGCCTCTCCGAACAACGGAGCAGATGGCGTTACAGACCGCAATGTATGAAATTCAGCAGCTGCGGCAGGAACAACGGTAGCAGAGAGTCGATTTCGAGGCGCTCCTGCGACAGCGGGATCAGAAGATTCTTCGTAAGGCGGAGCAACAAAACTAGCTAAGTCATTTTTAGATAAGAGATACCCTTATAGTTGCGCTCAAAAATAGAGATCGGGGAATAATGAATGAATTCGGATTCAAATTGAAGCCGGATATTTTCGACGGGAGTGTTCCGTTGAGAGAATATTTCGTGTAATTTAATTTAATAGCGCGGGCTAACAGGTGGAACGATTCTTTGAAAATAGTTGCTCTCGCGTCGAATTTGAGAGAAAAGGCGCGTACGGTTTTAAACGGCGTTTACGAGATCGAAGACCTTTCTTTCGACGAATTGAAAAATAAATTGGAACTCCGGTTCAGGGAGGGACATTTGGCGCAGACCTATTATACGCAGTTTACGACCCGAAAACAAAAATCAGACGAAGATTTGCCTTCTTTAGCTGTTGATGTAGAGAGATTATCGCGGTTAGCGTATCCGGAGTGCTCTCATGACGTGAGGGACAAAATCGCATGCGCGCAATTCATTTCCGCGTTATCTGACGGTTTCTTAAGAAGGACGCTGCAATTGGAAAGCGTCTCTTCGTTAAAATCCGCCGTAGAGAGAACAATGACGGTGAAAGTAATCCAGGAAAATTGTTTTCCGAAAAAATATGATAATCGTAACGCTAACAGTTTTAAAAAGAATAATAATTTCAACAGTAAGGAATTCAATAATAAGAAAGGTAAAAATAATGGAAAGGATAATAGTGACAATAATAAGAAAAATTTTAATAAGAACGGAAGATATTTTAATAAAAATGTGAATTTTCAAAAGAACCGAGGTCAGAATAAAGAATGTTGGAATTTTGTGGGTCGTCGGAACATTTTCGGGCGGAATGTCCTACGCTCTCTGAGGGAAACAAAGACTAGTCGAACTTACTGGGGCAAGTTCGACGAGTGTGTAGAGAGCCCCAGACGAAAAATATGTTAATAATTGTAATAATTTGTCTAGTAGGAAATTATTTTATTTTAAATGTCTCGTAGATGGGCAGAATTGCGTTTTTAAGATAGATTCCGGCTCGGATGTTTCGTTAGTTAGATGTAATATGATTAGAATGCCGAAAAGGCAAATCCCTCTGGATGATTCTGTTCGTCTGAAGTATCCGACCGGAGAGAAAGTCTCCGTTGAATTTAAAACGGTTGTGTTAGTAGAGTTAGGGAAATATTTAATAGAATATCCTGTTTTCATAATTGATATGGTTGTTTGTTGGGAGCTGATTTCTTTTCAGCAATAGATAAGAAAAATGTTTTTGAGACAATCTTTGGAAGAATTGATTTCTGCGAGCAGAGGCAATAAATTTATATGTTCGCGAATAAAGAGTTGCTTCGACGAAGTTCCTCAGTTTTTAAGAGAAATTTTCAAAAGGAGATCTGAAGGTTTAATAGAAGAGTAGAAAGATCTTTTCGCTCAATTCTTAGCTGAATTCCAGGATATTTTCCCTGAGGGAATTGTAGCTGGAAATGTTGTAGTTGAGCACTCCATTAATGTGATTAATTCTAATCCTATTAAACAGGCTCCCCGTCGTATCTCTCTGAAGATGAAAGGGGAAGTCGAACGGATTCTTGAGGATATGAAGCGTCAAAAAGTTATTGAAGAGTCTCAAAGTTTCTCCTGCAATAATGGTTAAGAAGAAGAACGGCTCCATTAGATTTTGCATGGATTATCGAAAGTTAAATTCGATTACTTCAAAGAATTCATATCCAATATTTCGGATAGACGATATGCTTGATCGATATGATTGAATTATCCGGAAACTTTTGGTTCTCTTCCCTGAATTTAAAGAGTGGATATTGACAGGTTAAGATTCTTCCTGAGGATAAAGAAAAAACGACATTCTCTATTGGAAACGGGCTATGTCAATTTACCGTTATGCCTTTCGGTTTATGTAACGCTCCTGCCTCTTTCGAACGTTTAATGGAGAAGATATTACAGCAGTTGTTATTTAAAATATGTTTGGTACATCTAGATGATGTTATCATTTTCAGTAACAGTTTTGAAGAAATGCTGGGTCGTTTGAGACAAGTCTTCTTACGTATGGCTAATTTGAAATTAAATCCGAAGAAATGCTTTTTCTTTAGGAGAGAGATTAAATATTTAGGTCATGTGATTTCCGAAAGGGAAATTACTACGGATTCAGAAAAGATTTCTTCTATTAAGGATTGGCCAATTCCCCGCACCAAGAAGCAAGTCCGTAGCTTCCTGGGATTCTGTTCTTATTATAAGAAATTTGTCAAGGGATTTTCTCTGATAGCAAAATCCTTATTCTCATTGACTGAAAATGTTAGGAAGTTTGTTTGGACTGAACAATGTGACGCCGCTTTTAAGGAATTGAAAAAACGTTTCATGTCTTCTCCAATTTTATCTTTTCCAAAGGCTGAAGAGCAATTTATCCTCGACACTGATGCTTCAAATCATGGGATCGGTGCTGTATTATCTCAAGTTCAAGATGGTGTGGAGAAAGTCATTGCTTATTATAGTCGTATTCTCAGCAAGTCGGAAAGGAATTATTGTGTTACGCGTGAGAATTGCTTGCTGTAGTGGAATCTTTGAGAAGTTTCCATCATTACTTTTACGGAAATAAGTTCACGCTCAGGATTGATCATATCTCCTTGCGTTAGTTATTATCGTTTAAGAATCTGGAAGGTCAATTAGCTCGCTGGATGGAGCGTATTCAACAATATGATTTTGAGATAATTTATCGTAAAGGGAAGTTGTATGATAATGCCGACGGATTATCTAGACGACCTTGTGAGGAAAGTGGTTGTAGGTATTGCGGCAAGATAGATTCTAGGGAGGAGGAGTTGGTCGGAAGAATAATTCTAGGAGAAGACGATTGGGGAAAAGATTGGAGAGAAGATCAGTTGGAAGATCCGATGTTAAGTAAGTTTCTTCGCGGGAAAGAAGTAGATCGACGTCCTCTTTGGCAAGAGATTGTTTCCATCCATAGGGGCACCTAGCAAGCTCTTGTCATTGGTCACTATGGGATTCTCTGGTGCTTAGGGACAGAGTTCTTTATAGGAAGTGGGAATCTTCAAATTGGAAGACTTGCATTTTTCAAACAACAGTCCCGCAAAAGAAAATTTCTCAGATCTTAAAGGAGGCTCATGACTCTCCTACTGGAGGGCACTTTGGGATTAATGAAACTTTCGGGAAGATTCGAAAAAGATTTTATTGGGCAATTTGTAAACAGGACGTTGAAGATTGGTGTAGGTCATGTAGAACTTGTTTAGCTAAAAAGGATCTCTCCGATAAGGGAAAGTCTTGTATGCAAATTTATAATGTTGGAGCTCCATTTGAAAGGGTGCAGATGGACATCCTAAGTCCATTTTCTATGTCTTCAGCAGGAAACAAATACTTATTAGTTGTGTGTGACTGCTTCACCAAATGGGTGAAAGCATTTCCATTAAAGAATATAAGAGCAACCATTGTCGCGGAGGTCTTTATGAACCAAGTAATTTCAAGATTTGATGTTTCCTCGGAGTTATATACGGATCAGGGAAGAAATTTTGATTCCCGAGTTTTTCATGAGTTGTCTAATTTATTAGGGATTAGAAAAACTCGAACTATTTCATTTCATCCGCAATCTAATGGGATGGTGGAACGACAACATCGGACATTAACAGAATGTTTGGCTAAATTTGTTTCTGATAACCAACGAGATTGGGATCGTTGGTTACGAATGGATCTTCTAGTTTACAGATCTGCCAAACATGAGATCACGGGAATAATTCCAGCTGAGTTGTGTTTAGGAAGAAATTTAAAATTACCTCTAGATCTTCTTCGTGGAAATCCTTTTGGGAATGAGGGAAATTTTTCAGAAGAAGGTTATGTTTCGAAATTGAAACAAAAGTTAAACGAAATTCATAGCGAGGTCAGGCAACGGTTGAATTTGAAATCTTTAAGAGCGAAAGCTTTGTATAACCGCAAAGCCCGTCGAATATGTTTCGAGCCCGATCAAAAGCTGTGGTTGTTCAATCCTCGAAGAACTAAAAAAAAAACTCCTAAGTTGCAAAGCAATTGGGAAGGATCTTACGAGGTCGTAAAAAATTAAACGATGTTGTTTATTGTATTAGGAAATCAAATAGACATAGAAATAAAATTGTTCAGGCTAGCTTGGACAGGCTAGCTTTTCATTTTGAAAGACGAGAGTAGACTTTATTTTTAGGGAAATATTGTTTCGCATCCGAGATCCGATTAATATACAATAGAATTCGAAACCCAAATGGATAAATTTTAATGGATAAGTTTTGTTTCTGGTTACTCGTTTGGTATTTTTCTTTATTTTAAAGGAATTGCGTCGGGGCGATCTAGCCAGATTAAGAACGGAAGTTTAAAGTCAGCAATTGAAGACTGCCTCGCCCGTGGTTTTCCCGCGGGACGAAGGGCAAATGTCGAGGCGGGGATTTGAGGAGTCCTTATTGGATGTTGAGTCCACGGTGATTACCCCCCTTATATCCGAAGACACGGGACACCAGCCGAGGAAATTGGAAGTTGCGGATTTAAGACACCGATGGATGTGAATTTGTTATGTCGATGGAGATTAGAGTGTGTCGCTCGGTACCCTGTGGCAGCAGCTCAGGCTAGGGCAGGAAGACACGACTGATTCTCCAGGAATCGACATACTGGCCAAGGTTCTTAGAAATATCGTTCGGTATTTTCGGCAGGAGCTGAACTAGAACAAGAAGACTCGGGATCCTGCAATGGTATTTTGGGATTGTCGGGATGACAATCTAAGAAGACGGAGGGCAGTGTTGCTTCCCCGTGTTCCTTCCCTGCGGATTATCTGGACACCCGTAACGTTCGGCAGAAGATCGCGTTGCTAAGAAGAATGTTGAAGAGACGTTTGACAGTCGAGTCGTTTCCCAGCTGTCAAGCTGAGCGGACGCGTATCGATCCGCGGCAAAACGTTATCTTTATTCTGTTTTCTGTGTTGTGTATTTCCTTGTGTTATTGTGTTATTAAAGTTCTAGTATTCTATTAAACCGTGTTATCACTTCCGAGTGCGCGGGTATCGCGAGGTTTGCGTGTGCCGATCGGTTGTGTCGCGCGCGTGTTCGATTAATCTTCGAAGTCATCACCGCGGATGTAATAATATAAATAACTGTAAATAATTACTTATTTGTGATATTTTATATGATAAAACAGAATAATATATATTTACACATACATATAACGCATAAATCTTCAAAGGACCTTACAGAATCAAATATTTTAACAAATTCTGAAAAAATAGTCACGTGAGTAATCATTAAAATTCTCTCTCCCCTCTCCCTCTTTCCCTCTTTTTCTTTCTCTCTCTCATTATTATTGTTATATATACAAATATTAAATTTACTATTATTTCATTAATTTATAGTATGGCCAACGATATTCAAAATATCTCCTCAAAATTGGATGATGAAATTAATAAAAGTCGTCCGTCAAATCATTCTCTCAATGATAAAATATTACAATCATCTACTACAAACGTAGAAGAGTCAAACACGTAAGTTAATATTTATATTCAATAAATTAATAATAACAAACACGCATACGTATGCACACTTTTTATTTCTGACATCATCTTAATTATTTATTATTTTCATTTTATAATTTTTTTTATTAAATTATTTTTTATTAGTAGGTATATAAGGCAGGTTCTAACTCAGGTCCTCTCAGGGGGGGTGAGGCGCGAGGGGGATTACGATGGCGCGGGGGAATGACGTCACGCGGGACGAAGGGGATTTCGGAGAAACGCGAGTTAAATGTTTTATCGCAATATTATATTACAGATCCCAGTTTATAAACAGTATTGCGTACGAATGTTCGGTTTATAAACAATATAAACAGTAGCATTTCTTTGAACGGTAACGCGTGCGAGAGAGAACGATAATATCGAGACAACGATTCTTACAACTAACGTAAGGAATGGGAGCGCAAGAAAAGGGGAGCTCGTAAATAAATAATCATATTTTTTCTTTTTAAATTAAAATATAAATTTATTTTAAAAATGTGTGTGTGTGTGTGTGTGTGTGTGTGTGTGTGTGTGTGTGTGTGCGTGTTTAAAATAATAAGTATAATAAGAAAAATATAAAATTTAACCGTTACGTATAGGATGCCCATAGCTCATCAAAATTTACATCAAAATCGTCATTATGATTTCTATTTAGATTCTCATTTTGATCACCATTTTGATCACCATTATGATCTCCATTCTGATCTTCATTCAGATTTCTCATCTCTCCTGAAACATTCTCCTACAAAAATCATCCAAAATTAATTACTTAAATATTTCAAATTTCGTAATTATATTAGCAAAAATTATTTGTTACCTGTACAGTCTCTTCCTGTTGCTCTTTCTTTTCCCATGCGTACTTTTCGTATATAATTTCGGGCGGACATTCACATTTACGAGATTGACATTGTGTACAATACCGCGTTATATATAATAATAATTTATGATGATTACCAACTCTCCATTTTCTAAACTCATCATATTTAATATTGTGATCAAAATCATTCCAGAGTATTAAATCTATGTACGTTTGGTTTATACCCGTTGGGATACGTATATTTATACACGGCGTGTATGTACCTTCATTGATACACCTATTTACCCAACTGTAATCGATTTGTTTATATATATAAACATTCTTATCATATTCAAATATTGGATCGCAGTATCCATAGTGTCTAATATATTGGTATTGCCAAACATCTTCCGAGTCTATGAATCGAATAATTTTACATTTACCAGAATAAGAGTAATCGTCATCATCATGATATCCATATCCGTACATATCCATCATCGAAAGGACATGCATCGTCCGAATTTCACAAAAAATTTTCAGTTGTACATGATCGGGCCATTCGATATAACCATCCTCATATATAGTAACCTCTGCTTGTTTGATGAAACGTTGCTTACGCATACCTCGTATGCCTAATTCTCGATCGCGCACATATTGTGTTATCGACATCTGTTTAGTGTTCGATTTTTTCATAGCACTATCTCGGAAAAGGTTTATTATGTGCCTCCATTCTTCTATATGTGTTAGCAGCTCCATTGTTGTAATATTATTTTATATGCTATAGTCCACACATATGTATTGATAAAATTTGTCTTTTAATTAACTAATCTTAAAAATTTAAATATTATCTTTGTCCAATATTTTTAACTGTTTATATACCATATATTACAATCACACACAAATCCAAATTTTTTCACAGTCAAATATAAAACAACTATGTTTCATACGAACGACACCACTTTCGTAATATACTTCTTCTCTCGATCAGAACTCAGAGACGACTCAGTGATCCATTATTCTTCTCTGTGCATCGAAGGACCACACTAGTGTAGCGATTGCACAATGACATACGTTAAACATTTTTAAT
>JAPIVC010000577.1:0-42778 GCA_030586385.1 Camponotus fellah | reverse complement strand
CACGCACTCTGGCACGATTGACACTGCACGATTGGACACTGCGCGATTGGACAGTGCACGATTGGACACTGCACGATTGGACAAGCACTCTGCACGATTGGACAATGCACGATTGGACACTGCGCGATTGGACACTGCATGATTGGACACGAACTCTGCACGATTGGACACAGAGCCTGATCGAACACAGAACCGATCGGGCACAGTCTCGATCGGACATATGCTTTCGCCCTGTGCTTTAATGCGAAACGAAGTCTATTATTGTACGGTTCCACACGGGTTTGCAACTTTACACGCGAAATGAGTTCAATTCACACCGCCCTGTACTTTCAGAGCGAAACGAGATCTATTATTATACAATTTCACATAGGTTTGTATTCGATCGGGATTGTGTCCAATCGTGCAGAGTGCGTGTCCAATCGTGCGGAGTCCAATCGTGCGGTGTCCAATCGTGCGGTATCCAATCATGCGGTGTCCAATCGTGCGGTGTCCAATCGTGTAGAGTGCGTGTCTAATCGTGCAGTGTCCAATCGTGCAGTGTCAAATCATGCAATGTCCAATCCTGCAGAGTGCGTGTCCAATCGTGCAGTGTCCAATCGTGCGGTGTCCAATCGTGTAGAGTGCGTGTCTAATCGTGCAGTGTCCAATCGTGCAGTGTCAAATCATGCAATGTCCAATCTTGCAGAGTGCGTGTCCAATCGTGCAGTGTCCAATCATGCAGTGTCCAATCGTGCAGCGTGCGTGTCCAATCGTGCAGTGTCCAATCGTGCAGTATCCAATCGTGCAGCGTCCAATCGTTCAGTGTCCAATCATTTCGTGTCCAATATTACGTGTCCGATTGAGCTGTGTCCAATCGTTACGTGTCCAAAAAAGTGTCACCCACCTGTCATCATGAGGAAACAGTCTTCTCCTTATATTAATGTCAACGTCTTCAAGTAGAATCGAAAGAAAATCCTTCATCAACTATAAGTAATTCTTACTTATCTCTCTATTTACCGTATTGTCGAAGAAATGGAGACCAATTAAATAGCTATTAACATATCCGCACCAGACATTGAGGCTCCAACGGTGTTAGTGGTCGATCTATTGCATCCAATGAGGATTAATTGAAGCCCAATGATGAATATTATGTCTATTCAATGTTCAATCACTATGAAAAATAGCCTTATCACTGAACAAAACATATTTTAAAAAATCGCCATCATGAAGTAATTGCTGTGATGCCATTGACAAAATAATAGCCATTCTCCAAGATCATCCTCAGTTAAGACTTGATTCAGACTTATGCAGTTAAGGAACCTGAAAGTTTTTAGTTATAAACCAGCAGTCGATCTTAGAATTCATACTGTACGCTGAATTTCACGCAAAGGTACATGTGGATTTTAAATGAACCATTGGTAAAACTACAAGGAAGCAAACATTTATCGTATAATCATTCTCATTATATCTTTCTCGTTATCGACGAAGACTTCTTCTTTGATTTCTCATTTCAACTTCACTTTGTGAATTGCAGTATGATTCGGATGATGGTGAAAGTCGTCCTAACTTTTCAAGAACAACTACATTAATATTTCTGCAAGCTTCTGATCCGGTTTTTCATATTTTCAACGGTTGTAGGCTTTTGCGAAATAAACTATATCTCTAATGTAGCCCCAAAAATAAAAATGTAGGAGCGTCAATCGGGTGATCTTGGGGGCCATTCTTGAACTCGGCTGTCCATACCAATCTACCTATTTTCAGGAACCTATTGTTTAAATATTATGTAACGGCTCGAGATCTATGAGTCGGTGCTCCATCTTGTTGGAACCACATTCATCTGAGTAAATCATTGTCGACATGTCTCAAGAGATTTGGGCAGGTCATCTTGAAGAAATCTTAGATAGATTGCCGCATTGAGATTTTCTTCAAAAAAATATGGACCAACAATAACATCTTTCAGGATACCTGCCCAACCGTTAATGGATCATTGCCGTTAGAACTCTTGGCTTCTCTGCCAATGTGGATTAGCATCTGAATAATAATGGCAGTTATGTCTATTAATGCTTCCTCTATTACAAAAGTGGCTTCATCAGAAAAAAGCGTATCAGCAATGAACCGGGGATTTTATTGAATTTGATCTCGAGCTCAATTACAAAAACATACATGGCATTGGTAGTCCCTTTCTTCCAATTGCTGAGTTAGATGAATGTGATATGGGCGAAACTTGTTGAGCTTGAGCACACGATTGGCTGTTGATTTAGTGTTGCCGATTTAGTTATACCGTGTTGCCTCTCAATTTGTCTCATAAAGATTTGAGAATTCAAAGCAACGGCACGTATAACAGTCAATGATGTGATTTTATCAGGGTCCGATTTTCGCCGGTTTCTTTTAAGAAAACCCTGTTCAGCTCTGTTGCAGAGTCTTTTTATTCCTATCAGGATGGCGTCTGTCTGGAAATCTTTCAACATAAAGCCTTTCTGCTGCCGAGTAATTATTCCTGGCCTCACCCAAAATGCGAATCATGTCCACAATTTCATTTGGTGGATAAGCAGCCATAAAGAAAAAAAAGCGCCAAAATATCAAAAATTCCTATCTAAATCTAATCAAAAAAATCATCAAATCAAAAAATAATCTAATCAAAAAAGTCTAATCAAAAAAAGTCAATAGATAATAATATGCGTCTATCTGAGACTTCGCCAAAATATCGAAAGTTGCCCAAGTAAGAAATTTGAAACAAGCCTCTTGATATTTGTTTCATTAAAAGAATTGACAATTGCACTTTCACAATTGTTACAGTTCATTGATTTTCAGGCAATACAGGATCTCGTCTTGACTGGCCGGATCTTGCCTTGACTGGCTGGATCATGTAAGATAAGATTATCACAAAGAGAATGTTTTAAGAAATATTTTGTATTTATCAAAATTTTGTAAATTTGGACCTTTATAACTCGAAAAGTACTTCACAAAAAACATTTGATTATAGTGTTTTGGAAAGCATTCGAGATCAGCTACAAGAACATGTAATAAAAAATAAAAGGTGCCATTAAAAAGATTGAGGTAACCTTCATGTGACCTTCAAATGACTTTTCAAGGTCAAATTAATGGTACCATCTTATGGCCCCCTCGAAACCATACAAAACATGTCTGAACCATTTTTTTCTAAAATAAAAAATGAGAAAGATATTTGAGGTGGACACTTAAAATGGGACATCCTGTATAGGAACGAAAAAAGAATTTTAAAAAATTAATGGATTTTCAAATTAATACTTATTCTTATTTTATATACTTACATTTTATTGTATAATACAAATTTTAGAATAAAAAATATTAAATTTTTGACAAACGTATTCAACATGTGTGTTCATAATTCATTTATATATATATACAGAGTGTCCCATTTTAAATGACGATCTCAAAAATCTTCCGAATAATACGTTTTACAGAAAAATATTTCAGACAAAAGTTGTATGATTTCGACGAGGTTTCCTATATGTTTTTACATGTTCTTATAGTTCATCTCGAGAGCTTTCTAAAACACTATAATTATGTTAGTTTTCATTAAGTACTTTCCAAGTTATGAGGTTTGAAATTTCTTCATTTTATATAAACCGTAAAAAATCTTGTAATATATTCATTTTTTGATTATCTTACCTTAATATCTTTATGTACAAAATAATGAGAGAAATCAATTGATGTAAAGAAGACAGATAATTGTTTCGAAAAAAAAAATGTAATTGTTAATTGCAAATTACATTTTTTTTCGGAAAGTTCTCGAGATGAGCTACAAGAATATGCAAAAATATATAAGGTGTTCTATTTTAAAAAATGGAAATAACCTTCACATAACCTTCAAATGACTCTTCAAGGTCAAACCAATGGTATCATCTTATGGTACTCCCTCCGAACCCAACAATTTTTTCGAAGGTCATTTTTTGATTTGGGACTCCCCCGACAAGATATTTAGGTATATAATTTAAAATGGGACAGCCTGTTTTATATATATATATATATATATATATATATATATATATACAGGGTGTCATAAAATACCGGAACAGCAAAATAACTCGAAAAATATGAGTCCTAGAAAAAATGTCAAGTACTGGGCTTTTATGACTTTTTCCTGGCTATCTGACGGTGACCTTGGATTTGACCTTGACAATGACCTTGAAGATCATTTCAAGGTCAGGTCTATTTTTTTAAATGGGACCCCATACTTTTGACCCAAGAAATGAAAAGAGCGGAAAATTTTACGTTCGGATATGACCTTGAACACTGCCAAATTTGACCTCTGAAGGTCACATAAAAGGTCAAACGCTTGTTTTAGGCTGAAAACGCGAATGTCTTCGAAAATGCACCTGCTAGGAGAGCATGTTACGCATAAGGATTGTAGAGGTCAACGAGGGACATTCAGCCGTGACCTTGCCCTTATTCTCAAGGTGTCTCAAACCCGACCACTGAAGGCAAGGTGTTTCAAACCCGACCACTGAAGGCAAGGTGTTTCAAACCCGACCACTGAAGGCAAGGTGTCTCAAACCCGACCACTGAAGGCAAGGTGTCTCAAACCCGACCACTGAAGGCAAGGTGTCTCAAACCCGACCACTGAAGGCAAGGTGTCTCAAACCCGACCACTGAAGGCAAGGTGTCTCAAACCCGACCACTGAAGGCAAGGTGTCTCAAACCCGACCACTGAAGGCAAGGTGTCTCAAACCCGACCACTGAAGGCAAGGTATCTCAAACCCGACCACTGAAGGCAAGGTGTCTCAAACTCGACCACTGAAGGCAAGGTGTCTCAAACCCGACCACTGAAGGCAAGGTGTCTCAAACCCGACCACTGAAGGGAAGGTGTCTCAAACTCGACCACTGAAGGCAAGGTGTCTCAAACCCGACCACTGAAGGCCCCCCCTGAAGGCAAGGTATCTCAAACCCGACCACTGAAGGCAAGGTGTCTCAAGCTCGACCACTGAAGGCAAGGTGTCTCAAACCTGACCACTGAAGGCAAGGTATCTCAAACCCGACCACTGAAGGCAAGGTGTCTCAAACTCGACCACTGAAGGCAAGGTTCAGTTAGTCTCGGCCACCGAAGGCAAGGCATCCTGTAACTCGACCTGAGATTACAAGAGATGTTCAAAATGTTCCCCATTGACCGTTTGACAGTGTGCTAAGCGGACGTAAAAATTGTCAATCGCACTCCTTATCATTTCTGGGGGTATTGCAGCACATTCGTCTATGATCCGTTGTTGAAGCTCATCCAGGTTACGAGGTTTAGTGAAATAAACTTTATTTTTTATGTAGCCCCAAAGAAAGAAATCAAGTGGTGCAATGTCGGGCGATCTCGGTGGCCATTCGATTGTTCCTCTTCTACCTATCCATCGATTAGGGAAAGTATCGTTCAAATAGTTTCGAACAATGCGTCTATAATGTGGCGGTGCCCCATCTTGCTGAAACCAAACATCACCAAAATTATCACCAACAATCTCCTGAATTGATGGAACAATTTGGTCTGTTAGAAGCTGCAGATAGGTTTCTGAGTTTAAATTCCCATTTATAAAAAAAGGCCCAACCACTTGATTATCATAAAGACCTGCCCAAATATTCAATTTTTGAGGTCGCTGCGTATGTGCTTCAAGCATCCAATGAGGATTTTCGTTGCTCCAATATCTAAAATTATGATAGTTTATCTTACCATTAATTTCAAAAGACGCTTCGTCTGAAAAAACGATATGCAAAAAGTTCGGTTGTTGATCAATTCTTTTGCATCATAACTTCTGAAAATTGCACCCTGCGGTCAAAATCATCCTCATTCAACTCTTGGTGGAGATGAATTTTGTAGGGGTGGGAACTAATGGTCTTTAGATTTTTGGAAACTGAAAATCTACTCATTTGAAGCTGTTGAGATGCTTTTCTAATTGACAATCTGGGATTTTCAACAAATGATTGAGCTACTTCAAATTGCCGCTCTTCTGTCGTTTGGGACTGTGACCTCCCAGATTTGTGGCGGTTTTTTTTAGTCCCAGTTTCTACAAATCGTCTGATGGTGCGAGATACAGTCGATATTGAAATACCTTCGCCTTCATTACGAAAGGTTTCATTGAACAGCAATCTCACTTCACTGTATGACCTTTGTCTATCCCCCCATCCTCTCATCATCAATAGCGAAATTCTCTCATGCTCTGTAAGATGAGCCATTTGGAATTGAAAACAAAATTGCAAAAATTTGATATAAAAAATGCGGTTTCTTTACCTTTAAATAAAAATAATAATGTACCATTGATCGTTAATAATGTGATAATAATTCAAAACGGGTGAAATCAAAACTTGTTAAATCGATGAAAACTCAAAAACAATTTATTATCTGTTCGACACTGATAGAATCGAGACAAATAAAAACCTTGAAGCGTACACTTTATCGACGAATAAATTTTTCGGATACCGATTCTGGGATTTTTGAGCTCGCTAAAATCGAATCCGACGTCGGATTTTGCAAATTCAAGATGACCGATTCAAGATGATGGCCGATATTTAAGAATAACAAAAATTGGATCTCGTTTAAGGAATTTTTAAGTCGTTTCTGAAATCGAATCCGATGTTGGATTTTCAAATTCAAAATAACAGATCCAAGATGACGCCCGATATTGAGGAATTACCAAAAATCGAGTGTGACCTCGTACGTAAAATCTCCTCTTCACATTATCGGGATCAAAATGTGTTTCCAGTCTTAAAAAAATGATTTGACCTTGATATGACTGACACATAATCTTAAGAACAAGGGCAAGGTTGAAAACATCATATCCGAACGTAAAATTTTTTAATCTTGACACTTTTAGGTCAAAAGTATGGATTTTCAATCCTAAAAACAGTCCGGTTTGACCTTAATAATAATCTTAACTCATGACTTTGAGAATAAGGGCAAGGTCACGGCTGAATGTCCCTCGTTGACCTCTACAATCCTTATGCGTAACATTGCTCCCTAGCAGGTGCATTTTCGAAGACATTCGCGTTTTCAGCCTAAAACAAGCGTTTGACCTTTATGTGACCTTCAGAAGTCAAATTTGGCAGTGTTCAAGGTCATATCCGAACGTAAAATTTTCCGCTCTTTTCATTTCTGGGGTCAAAAGTATGGGGTCCCATTTAAAAAAATAGACCTGACCTTGAAATGATCTTCAAGGTCATTGTCAAGGTCAAATCCAAGGTCACCGTCAGATAGCCAGGAAAAAGTCATAAAAGCTCAGTACTTGACATTTTTTCTAGGACTCATATTTTTCGAGTTATTTTGCTGTTCCGGTACTTTTATGACACCCTGTATATGTATATATTTATAAGAATTATACGATTTAAGTTTTTAATATGAAGAAATATATCGATATTTTCTTACAATTAGCAAATAAGCTTTTGAATATTTTCATTATTTGAATGGGCTATATCTCTGAAACGTGATATCCATCTTAGCATTTGCATATCTATAATCTATACGTCATAAGTTTTATTTTAAGTTGATTTTTAATTGTTGTTCGAAAAATGTAGGTTAGTTATTTGTAGATCTTGGTCGCAATTCTTTTTAATTATTTTTTATTCTTAATAAAATCATGTTCGTGGACAGGAACGACATAATTGACAACAAGTGTTGAGTACATGTTCGTAAGAAAGATAAAGGAAATCTTATATTAAATATATGTGTTGTAGACTGTTAATTTTTTTGGGAGAAAGTTTACCGCCATTTAGATATGTTATCGTAGGAACGCATCACTATCGAATACGTGAATCAGTGTTCTCAATAAATAATTTATTCCTGACTTGTTGTACAGGGTGCAACAGTAAAATCCGGGCAAAACAAACGGCTTATTATAACAATAGTTTATTAGTCAAAAAATTAAACTTACAAAAAAAGTTTTTATATATCATCTAAGGAATTCTTTCTAAGTTCTGTTATTCAATGTAACTTCTTTTCGTTTTAATTGATGTCTCAATTTTCTGTCTGAAGCGCGATGACACTTTCTTTAACTGCTCTCGGTCAAATCTACAAATGCTGTCTTAATAGCGGCCTGGATACTACGTTGAGGTATGTTGATTTGTTAGTAACTCTGTATAACGCTTCACACGTAATAGTCCAGAGGATTTAAATCTGAAATATTGGGAGGCCAGAATGCCTTGAAGCCAAAGCTGGCTCTCCGACAATGTGGACATGTTTAGTTCAATAATTCCATAGTTTACTAAATGACTTGTATACGCTGTCTTGTTGAAAGATATATGGTTTTCTGGAGACAATTTCCATCCACGATTTACTCTCGGCTTTGTTCTCAGAATCCGTAAATAGACCTCCTTTGTGATTGTTTTTCCTTTTTTAAATAAATGTGGCAGCATAATGTCATTCTCACCGGAGGTGATATTTAAGACGGTGGGTCAGAAACTTCATGACTATTACAGGGATAACATCAAGGTTACACATGGTCGATCTTGAGTCTTCGAAAAATCTAATTATTTCAGTTGGTGATCTTCCAGCGCAAAGAACTTCAATTATCGCAGCTCTTCAATTATATTCCGCACTGATCTTACTTGGATTATTTCGAGATTAACATGTCTTATACATGCGTATGACCATCAACAAACATCTATTGCTAAAGTCAAATATAGCGAAAAATTCAAATTGAACTTTGTCCGGATTTTGCTAACGCATCCTGTATATATTTTAAATATGGAAAAATATTTATAATTCTATATAAAACTAGTTAAGAGATTTATGTTCAGGAAAAAATAATCGATTTGATCGATTGCTTTGATCAATAAAATAAAATAACCGAGCTCATACTTTAATCTTTTTTACACATTATAAAACATACAAAAATTACATTATTTTCACGACTTTTATTTAAAAAATACGATAAATATTATAATATAATATTTTCTAAGCATAATTTAATAACTATCTTAACAAATATTTTTTATTGAATGATAAAGTTTTTATTAAATGATAAGTTTTTATCATTCCTGTGTAATAGATCACTGGCTTATTGTTAGGTTTTGACATGATTTTTATTTTATATTTTGATTCTTTGATATATCTTGATATTCATTATTTTTATTTTAGACAAGGATCCTTTTTGCATCAAGAAGATATTTATTAGATTAGATTTATTTAAGTTAACATTTATTTAAAGAATATTCTAAAAAAGTTAATTGTATGATACAAAATTAACTAAAAATACATTACTTGCATTGTCTTAAAAATTCATTTTCAACAACGAGAATTAGTTTTAACTTTTAATCAGATTCTATTTGAGCAAAATGAATTGGCAATTGAATTAAATAAATATTGAAATTAGTTTCCTATTGAGACATTTTAAAATTCTATAAGCAATGTAGCATTCTAAGTACTATACAACAGCAGAATATTATATAGTATAATACTATATAGCATAATACTATATAATATATTACTATATAACATAATACCTGCACCTAATGTTTATGATTGTAACATTTTTATTTATTATTAGATTTGTTAAAAAATTATTGTGTTGATACAATATATATGTATTTACTTTAAAAAAATATTTTGTATAAATTCATAAATTATCTTAATATCGCTAGTCAATTAATCTAAGGATCATTAGAAATAATTATAAGAAATAATGTAATTGACCAAAACAGTTCGTTGATGAAGTCTCACACTAACAAATTGTTTTATCTCTCGATTTCAAATTTAGTAAGATGTAATGATCTAGCAAATGTGATTTGTGCAGTTTACAATACTATGATTTATATCTATCATTTGATCTTATTAATACTTGAAAAAGATCACAATATAGTCGAAACGTCGTAATTAATAAACAAAAATTCTGGCTAGTTTTGGTCGATTACATTATTTCCAATGATCCTTTGATTTTGTATAAAGATACTTATATAGTATGATTTGGAAGTAAATATTCAAAATATTTATATAACAAACATTCAAAATGATTTATATTGTAGATACATAAATATAAAGAACAATATTAAAAAGAGTAATTTTTTCTATTCCTTAAAGAAATAAAGTAATTTGGAGGCTTGCTCCGGATATTAAGATCTATCCGCCACTACTATTTGGTACAGTGGGGATTTTAGTATATTCTAGAGGGATCTTGGAGGATGTGATCACTCTACGGCGTTATGCTCGTCGATGCCGTTTTCATACGGAAGGCCAATCGGAAGCCAGCATGTATGCGAATACCTCCATCGGCACTTATTTGGTCAGCGAGCGATCTTTCAGGGATTCTCCAATCGGCATTGCATCCATCGAGTGGGATACCAACATCGCTCTGGAATCGCATATCACTATGTTAAAAAGCAGCATTAAGTGTGAAATCTGGATAACTCAGTGGTCTAGCAGTTATTCACTAAGATCCCTCTAGAATATACTAAAATCCCTACTGTATCAAATAGCAATAGCGGATAGATCCTAATATAGGCCGCGGCAGACCTCTAAAGAAAGGGATGTATGTGGGAGGAGGTCGGATGAAATTCAAAGAAAACATCAGTAATGATTTAAAAAATGACTAGAAACCTTACAAATCTAAAGGAAATAATTAGGAGACAATGCTTGCATTGATAGTATTATTTTAGAAGATAGTATTATATATAATAAAGTAGGGGAAACATATTATTAGGAAAATTGCTTTTTTAATATTGTTCTTTCATTAATTGTTTTATTTTTCCAAAATTACCTCAGTTAGAAGATTTTCACCAACAGTACAATGAGCGTACAGTATTAACAGGACTAAGAATTGGAATATCAAAAAGGTAACAAGTATTCCTCTCTCACCCTTAGCAAAATTCTGCGCATAAAGAAAATTGAAATAAATTATTGTGAAATAAAAGAAATATTTGATCTTTAAAAACTTGTATATGTAAATCGATTTTTATATATTAATTTTGTACTGGGAATTGAAAAAATAAATATTTTTAATCATTATTTAATGACCATAACATCTTTTATTAAATAATAAAGTTTTTATCGCTCTCTAACAACAGATCTAGCTTATTTTTCATGACTTTGACAATGTTTGTCCGCGTTCTTATATCGCAAGGCGTATTAATTACGGATAGCCATCGATTCCAAGAATAAGAGTAACGAGATGTATGAATATGTAAAAAAAGTATTTATTCTATCTGTATGTGTGTGTGGTGTACAAGTGTAAGTGTGTGTGATTGAGTGAGTGTAGAAATTACAACGTGCGTGTTGATGGTGCGTGAGTGTGTAGTTGATTGTATTCACGCGTTAAAGCGCGATAGCTCAGGCTACAAGATCGGGCTATAAGATCGATCGCTTAGATCGACCGGCAATTGATGTTATTCTCGGCGCAAGATTTGCTATGTACGGCGGGCGCGGATGCTCGTTGTTTATGCACTCGCGTATGCAATCAGTCGCGGATGTATCTCTGCTTAAGAGCGGCGAATGTTCGCGGTACAATTATTAGTCCGGATGTACGTGTAATGCCTGCAGTCTGCAATTCGTATGGGATGCGTTTGGGCAGTTCCCGGAATCGGCGTGTTATCGGGTTTTCTTTCGCGCGCGTTTTTGCTCCTGTTTTTGTTGAGCGGTTTACGGCCAGTTGTTGAGGCTTCAAATCCCGGTCTTAGGATATTTAATTTCTCTTATGCAATTTCCTCGGTGGGATAAAGGTTTGCGGAAGGCATCGCGACGCTTGCGAGCCACTCATCGAGGTTCCACCTCGATATGCGCGACGCCTGAATTTGGATCTTGGTTTAGAGGCGTTCCGCGAGCACCGATATCTATCAGCGGAGGCAGCGTTCGCACTACCCTCTGGCTCTTTAGAATTCGCTTAGGATTTCTCTTGGCTAAGCTTGCCTTCTGACTAGCTGTCGCTTGAGAGGATCGGAAGGATCTGAGTTGACATGTCGCCGAAAGCCCGTTTTATACCCGGCTAATTATCCCGGTGTATTCGGTAATTACTCCTAAGCGGCGGTAAAAATATCGGAGCGGTACGAATCCGCCCGGGAGAGTTCGGTGCCGTGCGCGGGTTTTCAACTGGCGGTTGAATTTCCGAATATCCCGTATATATTTTATTATTTATAATTTTTAAAGCAAAATGCAGTTCAATACAGAAAATGCAATATTACTGCCGCTACTTTTTATTTGCCATAAATTCCTATTACAAATGAAGAAGTAGAAGTAAAAGAAAAAAATACAAAATATGCTGCAACAAATGTATGAGGAAAAATTTGAAATAATTAAAGATGATTCTCTTGTTTTTCAAAATTCTGTTGATATCAAAATGAAATTCTATTGACATCAAAAATAAAAATAGTAATAAATGAAGAAAGAAATGAACAACAAAATGCATCACATATTATGTAAAAAAAATTATATGTAAAAGACAAATGACATTTCCTCTTTTGAATATAAAAAATATGCTGTTAAGTTTTCGAAATTTGCTATTTCAGTTAAAAGAAAATCATTAGAAACTATGAAACATAAATTCGGAAAATGACATCACTGTCAATTACGAAGATTAGAAAAATATGTGAACAGAGGATTAAACTGCAGAAGTTAAAAGATTTCATTATATATTAGAAAAATTCCAAAATGATTTAGAGAAAAATGTTATTATTTACAATGTTGATGTTGTTCGATAGGACTTCAAAGCGCAACAGGAGATCAATATAGAATTTACAGAATCAAGAACGGAATCAAGAATATCGTTAAGTAAATTTAAATTGGCACATAATATTGTTTCTCGTAAAGTCACAAAATTTGTTATATAAAAGACTATAAAATCAAAAGAAGAATCTTTAGAAGTAGAAAGCAATAGATTTATCAAAAATGTTAAATATTATCGATTATACTATCGGTTCGATTTCCAGACCAGTCATTTGCACCTCACATATTTTTCCAGTTCATGAATATTGTTTTCTAGCAATTATTTGTTAGGCTGAAAAGTGTGCGAATATTTTCTTCATAGAATATGCGTTGATGCCATTGCCATGGATGGATTTTATCGCTCGTTGAGCAAATTGACGGGTCCTACCTCCTCCTACATACATTCTTATTGAAAGCTTTTTACTGAAGGCTAGCCACAGCCTTATTTAGGGTCCATCCGCCATTATTATTGGCACAGTAAGGATATTGTTAGTTACTAGAGGATCTTGAGGAATGTGATGGCGTTGTGTTCGTCGGTGCCATTTTTTACGGAAGCCAGCATTTAGTATACGCAAATATCTCTCCCGACACTTATTTAGTTAATGAGCGTTCAGAGGTTCTCCGTGGCAATTGGCATTGCATCCATCGAATGAGATGTTGACATCGCTCTGGAGTTACATATCACTGTGTTAAAAGCCGATATTAGGTGTAAGATCTGGGTAATTCAATGATCTAAAATAGTTGCCTGATGAGTGAAAGACTCGGGTCCGACTTCCGATCCAACTACTTGCATTTCACATATTTAGTCCATCATATCTAGTCCACGAATATTATTTTCTAACAATTATTCGTTGAATTGAAAAGTGTGTGAATGCTTTCTTGATAGAATGCGTCGATGCTGTTGTCACGCATGGATTCTATTACTCGTTGACGGAATGGGCATATACAGGGTGATTCAAAATAAGTATAGTGTCCGTGAAATGACACATTCTTAAGTCAATTCTAAGACGATTTTTCCTTTAGCAAAATTTCGTCCGACGCTTAGTTTTCGAATTATTAAAAGAAGTAATTAACTTATAACGGGTCGGATACAAGAGGCAGGCAAGGGTGGCGCGAGTCACCGTCAGACGCGAGTGCTTACGCGGGCGATCGCTGCGATCAGTTGGTCGGTACATACACACACATGCGAATACATAATTCTCATTCTCTCTCTCTCCTTCTCTCTCTCTCTCTCTCTCATTTGCTTACTCGAAGTTATTATTACTCTTATTAAAATTATTATTTATTTTTTATTGTTACACATTTTCACTTATTTTCTTATTCTATTGTACCTTTTTTTTTTTTTTTTACGAGAGATGGGAAAATGCATTTATTGCATACTCACCGGGCGATCCGGTGAGTTATGGGACTCGAGTACCAAGTCGAATTATCAACTCGGTACTCCCTACCCACTAAAAACCCCTCTCTTTCGCTAATTTTCTCTACCACTGTTTATTTGATATCCCGAAATTTGTTTTCACACAATACCAAAGAATAGTTATTATTACCTTGTTCGACGTATTGTTGTAATTTCTTGAGAAATAAATTTTCCAATAGATCGTACTTTTACTCAAGTTGAACGTAGATATCACGTTCTAAAAAACAGAGATCCACACTAAATAATTAATCGAAAATTCTTTTTTCTTTTATAAACTATATTCTTTTATAAACTTCAACATAATCACATTCATTCACTCACTCGATAAAACGAGAAATTTATCAATGACTCTCTCACTAATCACTATCAATCACTATCGAATAATCACTGTTGGCCATTAAAAATCACTCGATTAAAGAAAAACACAACATTATTACAACGTGACAACGCGACAACGCGACGATATTTACCCGGCGACAGCAAACAGTTTTTGATTAGGCTAGGTTGCGGTAGGTTAAGATACTAACAGCGCTGTCGAACGTGAACATGTGCTGATTGATTACGAGCAATTTAGCATATAATATTATCATATGACATTTATACATCGTATGAGATTTGTTTTAAAATTAATTAGAATAAATAAATGTTTAATACTTTCACTGTTAATGTTAAATATTATTTATTATTAATATTAAATATTATTATTGAATATTCTTAAATATTATTATTAACATTAAATATTTATTTATTATTATTAAATAGTATTATTAATATTAAATTTATTTACTTATTATTATTAAATATTTATTAAACTGTTGAAAATCAATAATAATATGAAAATAATATGAAAAAATATCATTAAATTCTGGCGTTTCAATCTCTCTTGGCTTTTTCTTATGGTTTTAAAAACAAATTCAGAGCGACCAATATTTCTGAACATTTGGAACATCTTCTTACGTTTTTAAAACCATAGAAAAAGCCAAGAGAGATTGAAACGCCAGACTTTAATGATATTTTTTCATATTATTTTCATATTACTATTGATTTTCAATCAGATGATTTAATAAATATTTAATAATAATAAATATATAATTAATATTAATAATAATATTTAATAATAAGAAATAAATATTTAATATTAATAACATATTTAATAATAATAAATAAATATTTAATGTTAATAATAATATTTAATAATAATATTTAGTATTAATAATAAATAATATTTAACATTAACAGTGAAAGTATTAAACATTTATTTATTCCTAATTAGTTTTAAAACGGTATCATACAATGTATAAATATCATATGATAATAATATATACTACGCTAAGTTGGCGCGTCTTCAATCAAGCACATGTTCACGTTCGACAGCGCTGTTAGTACCTTAACCTACCGCAACCTAGCATAACCAAAACAGTTTGCTGTCGCCTGCGCTCGTCACGTTGTCGTGTCACGTCGTCTAATAACGTGTATCTTTCTTTAATCGAGTGATTTTTTGTGATGGCCACAGTGTATTCGACAGTGATTATAGTGATGGTGATAGAATCTGGTAAATTTCTCGTCTTATCGAGTGAGTGAATGAATATGATTATGTTGAGTTATAAAAAGTATGGTTATAAAAGAAAAGGAATTTTCGATTAATTATTTAGTGTGGATCTCTTTAAAGCGTGATATCTATGTTCAATTTGAATGAAAGTACGATCTGATGAAAATTCATTTCTCGAAATTAAATCGAACAAGGTAATAATAACTATTCTTTGGTATTGTGTGAAAACTGAATTGGTAATGAAACAGTGTTAGGAAATTAGCGAAGAAGGGGTTTAGTGGTGAGGGAGTACCGAGTTGATAGTCGACTGTACTCGATCCCACACACTCATCGGATGCCGGGTATTATCATAAAATGCATTTTTCCCTCTAAAAAAAAAAAAAAAAAAAGGTACAATAAGGCATAAAAATAATTTAAGTGAAAATGTGTAACAATAAAAAATAAATAATAATTTTAGTAAGAGCAATAATAACTTCAAATAAGCGAAATGAGAGAGGAAGAAGAGAGGAGAGAGAGAGAATGAGAATTGTATTTGCGTGTGTGTGTATCGCTGCCGACCAATCGCGGCGATCGCCTAACGCCCGCCCGCCCGGGGCCCCCGCCCCCCCCCCCTGCCTCTTGTATCCGACCTCGTTGTGGTTAATTACTTCTTTTAGTAATTCGAAACTAGCGTCGGACGAAATTTTAGGAAAGATCGTCTTATAGTGACTCAAGAATATGTCATTTCAGGGACACTATACTATTTTTGAATCACCCCTGCTAGATACGTCTGACCTCCTCACATACATCCCTATCTTTACTAGATCAGCTTCCTCTCTTTTGTTAAATATGGCGAACCGACTTTGAGATATCTTAAATCTGCTTACAGGGCTCGATTCAGAATCGTTTGTAGTTGTTTGTAGTGATTTTGCTTCCGTTTGTAGTTGAACCGTTCGCGAGATATAATTATTTAAACAATATGAAAAAAATGAATTTTCTTATTCTTTTAAAGATATCGCAAATCCGCTTGCGGGGCTTGATTCAGAATCGTTTGTAGTTGTTTGTAGTGCTTTTCATTTCGTTTGTAGATGAACAATTCAAAAATTATAAACAAATGGCCAAGAGTGAACTTTTTTATTTATTGAGATATCTCAAATCCGCTTGCGCAGTTTTCTTTAGAATCGTTTGTAGTTGTTTGAAGTGCTTTTCATTTCGTTTGTAGTTGGATAGTTCAAAAATTATAAACATTTAAACAAATGGCCAAGAGTGAACTTTTTTATTTATTGAGATATCTCAAATCCACTTGCGCAATCTTTTTTAAAATCGTTTGTAGTTGTTTGTAGTGCTTTTCGTTTCGTTTGTAGTTGAACGGTTAAAAAATTATAAACATTTAAACAAATAGCCAAGAGTGAATTTTTTTATTTATTGAGATATCGCAAATCGGCTTGCGCAGTCTTCTTTAGAATCGTTTGTAGTTGTTTGTAGTGCTTTTCGTTTCATTTGTAGTTCAAACGGTTCAAAAATTATAAACATTTAAACAAATGGCAAGAGTAAACTTTTTTGTTTATTGAGATATCGCGAATCCGCTTGCGCAATTTTTTTAAGAATAGTTTGTAATTATTTATTTTAATTGCAATCAAAATTATTATTGATACAATTACGAATAATTTCGAAACTTCCTCTGACAGCAGATTGTTTCCATTTTAATTTGTACGAGACTAGAATCAAAATTAACATTAATACAAAAAAATGTGAAGGATTTCGTAATGAACGTTTAAAGATTATGCTATATGTTAAAATACTCTGTTATATTTTCCGAAGGACTACTATTGAAATTTGTCATTACAAAATATTAATGAGCTAGAGCCTATATTCAGACACTTTTATTCTGCAAGTGTCCTAATAATTTTTAAATTTTCTTGCAGATATGAAATATTGATCGTACAATCAATATTCCATCTTTATTTCTTTAATAGTACTTAAGATACCCCCCCGTTTTTATATACGTTCGCTGTCGCGCCCATCGTTGATAATGTCTGAATAAATTCAGATAGATAGATGTTACATTCTCTCAAATACTCGGAATATGGCGCAAAATCATGATATGCAACTAATATGCTTTGAATGGTGGAATCAAACGCACACGTGTTTCGTACGCTAACAATCTGTTTACTGATGTTTATTGGTTGTAAAAAATTTCCATTCATAAGCAAAGACAACATTGGAGTAAATTTCGGTTGTTTGTGAATAATTTCGATATCAGAACATGCAGTCAAATATTTGCCTCGTTTGTTCGCACTTGATATCTTCGATTTGATTGGATTTGTCTTTTTATTAAGACCTTTCCAATCCTCGGTTTCGTTTAGAAAGGATGTTTCAGTCAACGGTAATACTGTCAACGGTAGAATCTCTCAATGGGATGAAACTTTTTTTAGGATCAAATCTACCGAATTATCAATGAAAGATTCGTCACATGTACTGATATCAATGACATCCATATTATCATTTGCTGATTGTATTGAATTGTCAACAAGATTAAATTCTTTCGTATCGTTAATGGTTACTTCAGTCAATTTTATTTGTGAAAGATTATTGGATGATGAATTCTCGATTTTGACGAAGGAGTACGTCTCAGAGGGACCTTGATTGTCAACAAAAGTATCTTTATACTTGGATGATTCTATGATAATAGGATCCATTTCAGATGTTACATGTGCAAATTTCTGTCTTATTTTTTTTTCTGGCGCATTTAGTAATTTATTAGTTCCCATCAAAGATCTAAGGTGAATAACGATATATTTATATATCCTCATAGCCTTTCCCTTTTTAAAAATTAGATGTTTGAGTTCTCGAAAGTATTCTTCACTTCGAGCTGAACTGCAATTTTTATCTCCCAACTCTACGGAGTAGAGTTTTGTTGATCATTGGTTATCATTACAGCTGTTCATAGAACAAACTGTTTCGACAATTTAAAGAAACGGAAACCGAAATCCGGACAATAGTATGGATTTAATCGACTCTGCTTTAGGTTATTGGTACTGTACGCTTTGATTTTTTTCAAAATTATATCAATTGCATTGCTCGATTGTAAAGTTATTTCATGTTATTGTCGAAATCATCGAAACGTTCCAGCAAATCAGGATCATTATTTTCAGGATTTTTTTGCGTATCGTTAGGAAGATTATAAGATTTTAAACGGTTCATAACTCTATTATGAGCGGCGAAACAATGACTTTCTTTATCATCAATGTTTTCATAAGTCCAAAAAGCTATTGACAGCATGTCCGTGCATATTTGAATAAACTCAATCTCTGTGCACGTACTCAAAAGACCGACACAGCGTAGATAAAAATCTTTTTTCTCAAGAGATTCGTGATTAAAACAACTCCAACGCGTAACTAATTTGATTAAATGTGCGATATCAATACGAATAAGACACCTAGGGCATTGAATACGCATAGATGATGTGCTATTATCGAAAATAATACAGTTTCCGATATATGTTTTAAGATCACTGTTGTTGAATGCTAAAGAAGTCGCATTTAGAAGTGCCAATGAGTAATCTACGACCACTTGTTTCGGAACCGAGCCCCCAGAACGCAACCATTCTCGCATCCAATATGTCAATGTATCAGTATCATGTTTTAGAAATTAACTGAAATAAAGGCAAGATCTTTTTACGATAACTATAAACAACCTGAAGAAAAAAATGACTTGTTTTGAGCTATCCGGTTTTGGAATTTGTTTTACCAATCCATCCGTTGCATCAATACTAATGCTACCGATATCGTCTTCTTTCTGAAATTTTTTATATAAAAAAAACTGCGTAGGACTCCAATACAACACATAAAATTTATCAAGGCCGATCTCATAAATACATCCGCTGAACTCTTGACCATACTGAGGCAAGAGCCGCTTTAACTTTAAATAATTCTAATTCTTTATCTTGAGCTTCTTGTTTTGCTTTATGTGCAACATATTCCGAAGGCAAGTTAGCCGGTACAACGTCTCCGAAATTCATTAATTTATTAGCTTCATTACGACGCCAAGTGTAAGTAGATGTGCCTTGTAATTCTTTTCCAATACGAATCCGTCTGTCACCACATACTTGCCGCTTTTTTTCATGCGCTATTCTGCGAGAATCGAAAGTAGAAATGTTTACGATCGGGCCCTCCTCGATCGTCGGTTCGTTTTGACAATAAATGTGAATTTTCGATTTACATTCCGAACAACTGCCTTTAATTGATAAGAATATCTCGCCAGGATTCTGATTAATTTTTGCATTTTTGAAAGAGTAAGGACAATTTTAAATGACTCCATAATATATCGTACACTGCATCAGTCCAACCAATAACGAGTACTTCATATTCGCGATTTTTGTATTTTAAAATATGAGATTTGAGAGTATCCCATTCGCTTTTAGATATCGCTTGTTTCACGCAGAAATGGTAATGTATAATCTGTTTCACTCATTGACCAATTTGAATCATTGCGCGAATCATCCGCGGATGTGTCGAGATTATTTTCATCTTTGGTAGATTTCAATGTTTCGATTGCATGTATTCGATCGAAAACATTATTTCTATTTTTTGACAAATAGAGATAGATATAGTCCTTTGACATTTTGCCTTGCATTGCATCGACTGCCTTTTGCCAAACATCATCGCTCCATGACAAAAAAAAGTTTGTTTTTATTATCGAGAAACCAAAATCCTTTCAAGGACTCATAAATTTCATTCGGCGAATTCATCGCCGTTCGAATTTTATATTATTTTCGAAGCTGACAGGATAAATGCTAAAGATATATAAGGATAAGTTATAGTTATAAAATAAGTTACTCGAAACCGCTACAAAATAATAAGAAATATCAGCGCAATTTCCTTCATATGAGCTATTAATTGCTTCGTACGGGCAGCCAAAGTGTAGTGGAGATAGAGATGCCAGATGTCAGCGACGCAAACAATATGTAGTGGAGGGGTAACGGACGAGTGGAGTGGGGGTGAGAGCGTAAGCGTACGTGTGAGCTCGGCTAGCTTTGGCTAACTTCGGATAGTAAAAGAGGACAGAATACAGTTTTCTGTCTCCTTCTTATCAAGCCAGTAACAAAGGATAGATGTTCGCTGCTTGTTTTTCGATATCTCAATGCATGCAATAGCATTAAGTGCTTTTCTCTTACAGTTATTTAAATTATATATTTACTTATATTATATATTTTTACAATTGACAAATATATTATGCACGTACTAGTTGTAAGAAAATATCGATATATTTTTTCAATTAAAAAATTAAATCGTATAATTCTTATGTGTTATATATAACAAATGTGTATATATATACTAATGTGTATATATACAATTGTGTATATATACAAATGTGTATATTATATATAACAAATGTTATATATATATATATATATATACATATATATATATATACATATGTATGATATATATATATATATACATAATATATATACATATGTATGTATATATATATTTTTAAAAGTGTCCGTCGATTTTCGACCTTAACGAAAAAATAAATAGATTGTCTCAAATTAAGAAGAAATTAATTATTTGGGATTGTCCAATAATTATGGAAAAATTAAATAAAGAAGCTCGGCCAATCTGCGTGAGGAGAAGCGGGAGAGTCGTCCCGTGTAATCGATTAGTCGCGCTGCGAGCAGTGGGCGGGATCGCTTGAGCATGATACGATATATCGCAGTACCGCGCCGAAAAATGACCCGTCCTTTCGGGCGGAAAATGATGCGCCATTTCCACCCGCGGTAGATGGCTGGGCTTTTATAGTGGTTTCCCCCGTAGGCCTATTCCACTTTCATTTTGAAAATTATTCAAAATACCATTACTATACGCTGAATAAGTAAATGTAAAAAATAGGGAAGTACCTTTACAAAAATTGTGATTGAAAATCCTTCGATATGTCCACACGTTGATAAGTTCGATGATAAAAGCCACGAATCCTTTCTTCATCTAGGAAGCGCACTGCTGGCCGATTATCCTGAGTTTATAAAAGCCGGTTGCACAACAGCGCCTAAAATTGTACGACCCCTGATTTTCGGTTAACGCCTGGGAAATGATTCCATGTAAATTGCGGCCGCAGATTTTCCGCTAGTCCGTATGCCACAATCATATCCGTATTTTCCTGCAGAATATGCCTCATTTTCACGTTAATTTACTACGCAAACACAAGATTTTTTTAAAACGTCTTAGCTCGGGCAGTGTTATCACACTGCGTACCCCGGCAGCACGCAACTACGGCAGCTGAGCGGACATGTGAGTGTAAGCGTATGTGAGTTGACGCTTGCGCACTATGGTTGTCCGCTCAGCTGTAGTTGCGTGCTGCCGGCGTACACAGTCTGATAACGGTGGGAGCTGCGTTGTTTAATAAAAATCTTGTGTTTGCGTAGTAAATTAACGTGAAAAGAGGATATTCCGGAATATACGGATAATTGGCATACGGACTGCGGAAATACTTATCGTGCGGGCAATTTACATGGAATCATTTCCCAGGCGTTAACGAAAACCAAGTGACCGTACAATTTTTTGTGTTGTGGGTAATTATGTGAAACTGCGTGTCGTGCATAATATCAGGATAATCGGTCCAGCAGTGCGCTTTCGTACGAGGGGAAGAAAGGATTTCTTTATCATCATCATTATCAACTGTGTTACATTTTTGAAGGATTTTCAATCACGGATTAATTTTTGTGAAAGGTACTGTCACCCAAATTTTTTATTTTTGAGAATTCTAGCATAGTAATAAATTTTGAATATCAAATTGAGAGTGGAATAGGCCTATGGGGGAAACCACTATAAAAAGGCGCACCATGCTATCTACCGCAATTGGGGAAATGATAGCGCATCATTTTCTCGCCGCTAAAAGGACGGGTCATTTTTCGGCGCGGTATTGGGCGATACGACATGTCTCGAGACCCGCCCAGCCTTCGCGGCGCGAGTATTCGGTTAAGTGGACGTCGCCGCGCCTTCTATTCACGCAGATTGGCCATCTTCTTTATTTAATTTTTCCGTAAATTGACAATCCCAAACCAATATAAATAATTTCTTTAATTTACATTCATTTTTTTTTTTAATTGGAAAAACATTGATATTTTATTTACACACACACACACCAATTGTTTAATAACGGGCAAATAGCCCTGTGCACTCCCTTTTATTGTATTTATTCCCGGCATGCGATCCGCCGGAAGCTGCCACCCGGCAGAACATCCGCCGGGCAAGGGCAGGGGCGCGGTTGCGCCCACATTTTTTAAACTATCGCGAGCAACATTAAGTCGTTAAACGACGAGCCGAATACCGCCGAACGCTGCCGACGTGCCCCGAACCGTCGACCGGCGCGCACCCCGATCCTCCGGAACGGGCCCCGACCGAACCGTATTCCGATAACCCGTTCGAAGGGGGTAATACCGCCGCGCGCCGACGCAGGCAATTAGCCCGGTATAAAACAGGCAGACTAATCACCTTTTTCCAGCTAACTCACGACAAGTCAACAAGCTCCGAAATCCTAAACCGCTCCTGAAGAATAGTCAAAGATCCAAGAAAAGGAGGTAGAGCGAACTCTTCTTCCATCGAGTGTTCTCGATCCTCGATCAAAGCTCTTTCCTTCTGATTTAATAACCGACCGAAAAGAACGAACCCGAGAGCACTTTGGTTCGATCGAGAGATCTCGACAAGACGGTCCACGATCCGACCACCAAACGCCGTTGCATTTCATCTCGAGGTGGAGAGCAGAGCCACCCCGGACGAGAAGTTCTCGTCGGCACGGCGTTCCTCGAAATTCCGTTCCAACAGCCGGAATCGTAGCAATAATTCCGAGGAAAATTCGTATCACGAAAAATAATTGTAATTCACAGAATTACAATCAAAATAGCCTACCGCTACAAGAAAAACAGGGCTAGACCGAACGCTCAGACACGCGCATAGAAAAACGCGACGCGCGCTACGTCAACGGTCATTGACCGCGCGAAAACATAAACACGCGCATTGTATCGATTAAAGATCCACGACGCTCACCGAATTACTTCCGAGTTGCATCCGTATTGCGAGCGAGCGTATTACATATGTATATTATAAACATATTGCGCGTCGATGAATACAGTCAACCGAATCATTAACAGGCATTATATTATACCGCGCGCTCACACCGTCCGCGCCACGCGCTAGCAATCCGACGATGTCGCATCTCGCAATTTCGCGTCACTACAGACGCGCTCGGCTTATACAATTCACGTACCCACACACACACACACACACACACACACACACACACACACACACACACACACACACACACACACACACACACACACACACACACACGCACACGCACGCACGCACGCACGCACGCACGCACGCACGCACGCACACGCCCACATACTCTGTAAAACACTTAAACAGAATAAATACTCTTTATTTTAACCGTCTACACACGCTCTCATTAATACGACCTCTGATCTCGTGCTATCTGACGGCACTTTAAGCGGAAGTCGCCCGTTGGCGCTCGAACAGTAGTAAAACTAGAATACGAAGAGAGCGTGCATACATAAGAATGAAAGCATGGATCTATAGATTAAGTAAAGACCAATTGATTACGATGGCGAAAACGCTAAACATAGAAGACGCGGGTACTTTGGAGGAACTTCGCAAACGAATAAGTCAATTCGCGGAGGAACAGGTCGACGCTTTCGTGACGTACGCGGGGGGAGTGGGAACCCAGGGGGCGATTCCCCGCCTAGCAGCTCCGACACCGGCAAACATAGATTTCCGGACACCCACGGCCACGGAAATGGCGTTTTCCTACGACGGTAAAACGATTAATCAAATTCGCAAATGGGGATGCCATTTTGATGGCCGGGACCCCGCCGTTTTTTTAGAAAGGATGGGGTACTTAAGGCAGGCTTATGGATTCACGACAACTCAACTCTTACAGGGACTCCCCGAATTATTAAAAGGAGACACGCTATTGTGGTAGAGGAATTACCGGGACTCATGGGAAACATGGAATGAGTTCGAACGCGATTTCCGGATACAATTTTTACCTCGATACGCGGCCACATTGCGTCGAGTAATTATGGGGCGACATCAACAATCGACGGAAAAGTTTGCACAGTCACGGTAATGATGACACTGATACGTCGGCCCGGAGGGTACTCGCGAGACGAGCAGCTCGATATTATTTATGAAAATATGAACCCGGCTTATAAACATTACGTGAGGATCGACGACGTACACAGCATAGTAGAACTACAGACTCGGGCCGCGAAATTCGAGGACATACTACAAGAACAGAAAGATGCAGTAAAACGCGAAAAAGACACTGCAAAACCGGCAATAACAGCAGTATATAACAAAAAAGATTGCTGCTGGCGGTGCAAGCAAAGAGGGCACACGCGCCCGCAGTGCAGACAAGCAAAGAAATTTTGCTCCCAATGTGGGCGGGACGGAGTCCTAACAAGAGACTGCCACCCGAAAGCAGGAAAAGCCTCCAGGGGCAGAGAGCGCGGTCGCGAACACAACCCCGAGCCCCGCATAACATTCACGCCGCGACCGCACATAACGATAATTATTCAGGGACAAAAATACCAAGCCCTGCTAGACGGAGGATCGGAGAGCTCCCTAATCAACCACATTACAGCCCAAGTATTGAACGAAAAAGGATTCAAAACCAAAGGAGAAAGGGGGGCGGTAGGCCTGGCAAACGGATTCACGGGCGAAACGCAGGGATATATGGAACTTCCGGTTCAAATAAGCGAACAGACGATCAGACACACTTTTTTCATCCTCCCACATATGGACAGAGTAATCATCGGAATCGATCTACTGTACAGATTACACTTAGGAATCCCACCTCCACCGAGATATGTAAAAAAACTGCTACCAAAATGCAATGCAATCGGAGGACTAGCCGTATAGATTCCAGAGGAAAGGGAGCGATTACAACAATTCTTGGAGAAGGAATTAGAGCAATTTAAGAAAGTCCGCGGGCCAACGGATAAAGCGGAACATCACATCAGATTAAAAGACGAAACACCCCTCAAACAAAGATACCGACCACGCAATCCAGCTATGCAGGCCATTATCGACAAAGAGGTGGACGAAATGATAGAACAAGGCGTGATCGAACCATCACATAGTCCGTGGAGCTCTCCCTCATCGTAATAATAAAAAAGAAAGACAGCAAGCACCGGTTCTGCATAGATTTCCGCCGCGTAAATGACGTAACACACAAAGACGCATATCCGCTGCCACAAATCACCGCGACACTTGACAAACTAAGAGAAACGCGTTACCTATCCACGCTCGATTTGAAAAGCGGCTACTGGCAAGTGCCGCTCGCGCAAAAAAGCCGACCAATAACCGCATTTACGGTTCCTGGAAAGGGATTATATCAATTCACGGTAATACCGTTCGGACTGCATTCGGCGCCGGCCACATTTCAGAGATTACTAGATGCAGTCCTCGGGCCGGACTTAGAACCTCACGTTTTCGTTTATTTAGACGACATTATCGTGATCAGTAAAACATTCCACGAACACCTCGAGTTGCTCATCGAGACCTTTCGTCGCCTCCGAAATGCACAATTACGGCTGAATCCTGACAAGTGCAAATTTTGCGTAGATAAATTAAGATATCTGGGACACATTATAGACCGGGAAGGGATTCGGACTGATCCGGAAAAAGTTAGCGCAGTGGCCAACTGGCCGGAACCGCGAACTGTCAAACAGATTCGGCAAATTATCGGAATGACCTCGTGGTATCGGCGATTCATTGCGAGTTTCTCCGAGGTAACGGCACCGCTTACCCGATTAACAAAAAAAAAACGCGTGCTGGACATGGGGAGCCGAACAAGCGGAAGCATTCCGTACGTTAAAGGCGAAGCTGGTTTCCGCCCCAGTGTTGGCCTGTCCAGATTTTTCGAAACCATTCATACTGCAAACCGACGCAAGCACCTCCGGCTTGGGTGCAGTTCTGACCCAACAACACGAAAACGGCGAAAGGGTTATAGCATACGCGAGTCGAACTTTAAACGCTGCAGAACGGAACTACACGGCAACCGAACTCGAATGCCTAGCGATCGTCTGGAGAATCCGGCGGATGAAAAGTTACTTGGAGGGCTACGCCTTCACAGTCATAATCGACCATCAGGCCTTAAAATGCTACAAAAACTAGAATCTCCGTCCGGACGACTCGGACGCTGGGTGTTCGAGTTGCAACAATATGAGTTCGACATAAAGTACCGGCGAGGGGTACAAAACCGCGTGGCAGATGCGCTGTCACGACACCCCGAAATCGGTGCCTTAAAACAACAACGCTGCCGATGGTACGACCGAACCTTAGAGGAAGTACGCCAGAATCCAGCAAACAGGCCGGAATACAAAATAGAAGAAGGGAAGCTATACAGACATATCCCGCACGTTAAATTTCAAAGAGGAAAATAGCGACGCTCAATGGAAACTGTGCATTCCAACTCCAGTCCGTCAAAAGGTGCTTCAAAAATACCACGACGAGCCAACAGCAGGACATCTCGGCATCGCGAAGACAATAGCAAGGATTGCCGAGGGACATTATTGGTCAGGAATGTTCCGAGATATAACAAAATATGTCCGGAACTGCGAGAATTGCCAGAGCCACAAGGCGTCACAAGAGAAACCACCGGAGAAATTACACGCCACGGAGATTAAAAGACCGTGGCAGCAAGTATGCATTGATTTAATCGGTCCAATGCCAAGATCTAAGAAGGGACACACGTGGCTGCTAGTCATGCAGGATCGTTTTTTGAAATGGACCGAGCTAGTACCGCTACGCCGAGCCACGGCTGACGCCGTCACACAAGCCGTAACAAACAATATAATCCTGCGACATGGCAAGCCAGAAAGTATCCTATCGGATAATGATACACAGTTACGATCTCGGCAACTGAAGAAGAGACTGGAAGAATGCAATATCAAGCACGTAACCACACCAGCACCGCATTGCAACCCGGTAAAAAGGACCAACCGCTCCATAAAAACAATTATAAGCCAATACGTCGGCAAAGATCAAAGGACCTGGGATGAGAAAGTGAACGCACTCCAATTCGCGTATAACACGGCCGTACACGACGCAACGGGATACATGCCAGCGTTTCTAAATTGCGGCCGCGAATTGATCTCGCCTATGGACGACGACCCGCCGAACAGTCGACCGGCGGTTCCTGAAACAATTAAGAGGCAGTTGGAAGAAGCCAACGAGCTCGTCAAGATCAACCTCGCCAGAGCTTTCGAAAGGCAAAAACATTTCTATGATTTAAGAAGAAGAGGAAACCACATGTTGGCGAATGAGTGTGGAAAAGAGATCACCAGCTATCCAAAAAAGCGGCAAATTTCAATGCGAAACTCGCGCTGAAATATAGCGAGCCCTACGAAGTGCGTCGGGTAATATTGCCTGTAATCGTAGATCTCCGTAGCAGGCGAGGGAAGTGGCTCCGGCACGTACATATACAAGATTTAAAATCAGCGAAAAACCGATACCGAGGACAAGGACAACAACAATAACAACAACGACGATGACGATAGCGAGGACGGAAGCAAGTGACTTGAATCCCGCAAGTCACTTCGAACCGAGATGTCGAGTAACGAAGACATCCTACGGGCAATCGAGAAATATCTCGGCGAACCCTCCGTCACCGAAGCGCAACCCGCGCCTCCGGCTCCACCACCAGAGCCACCACAGCCGCCGCAGCCGCGGTCGCCTAGGATCGGAACGACCATACAAAGACAGGGTCAACGAGCAGAAGCGGCAGATGCTCTTGGCCCAACCTCCATCACCACCAGGGCGACGGCCGATACGGCCATATGAGAGACCGGCAGTACCGCTGCAGAAGACCGCAGCCGAGGCCCCGAAGGAGGAGATTCTGCGGACAATGGGTCCGCTCACAGCGCCACCGATCAAGGTGGAAATAGAGCCGGGCCTCATCATGGAGGTACCGCATTTCGCGGTACATGTGAGCCGGCGTTATAAGCCGCGAACACCGCAGGGACGATGGATCCTGCGTTTTTCCGGGGACGGAAAGCTTCGCTATAAGCGGAAGATAGAGCCGTCCACTCCTGAGGGTCCATACGTCCGACCGACCAACAGTCCGACCGACCAACAGTCCGACCGACCGCTCCGAACACCGAGCCTAGCGAGTGCCTCAAATTCAGGCACAAAATTAAGGGGGGGGGGTGATGTAACGATGCACCCCCTTTTTTATTGTATTTATTCCCGGCATGCGATCCGCCGGAAGCTGCCGCCCGGCAGAACATCCGCCAGGCAAGGGCAGGGGCGCGGTTGCGCCCACATTTTTTAAACTATCGCGAGCAACATTAAGTCGTTAAACGACGAGCCGAATACCGCCGAACGCTGCCGACGTGCCCCGAACCGTCGACCGGCGAAAACCCGCGCTCGGCGCGCACCCCGATCACCTCCGAACGGGCCCCGACCGTACCGTTTTCCGATAACCCGTTCGGAGGGGGTAATACCGCCGCGCGCCGACGCGGGCAATTAGCCCGGTATAAAACAGGCAGACTAATCACCTTTTTCCAGCTAGCTCACGATAAGTGAAGCTCCGAAATCCTAAACCGCTTCTGAAGAATAGCCAAAGATCCAAGGAAAGGAGGTAGAGCGAACTCTTTCTCCATCGAGTGTTCTCGATCCTCGATCAAGGCTCTTTCCTTCTGATTTAATAACCGACCGAAAAGAACGAACCCGAAAGCACTCCGGTTCGGTCGAGAGATCTCGACAAGACGGTCCACGATCTGACCACCAAACGCCGTTGCATTTCATCTCGAGGTGGAGAGCAGAGCCACCCCGGACGAGAAGTTCTCGTCGGCACGGCGTTCCTCGAAATTCCGTTCCAACAGCCGGAATCGTAGCAATAATTCCGAGGAAAATTCGTATCACGAAAAATAATTGTAATTCACAGAATTACAATCAAAACAGCCTACCGCTACAAGAAAAACAGGGCTAGATCGAACGTCCAGACACGCGCATAGAAAAACGCGACGCGCGCTACGTCAACGATCATTGACCGCGCGAAAACATAAACACGCGCATTATATCGATTAAAGATCCACGACGCTCACCGAATTATTTCCGAGTTGCATCCGTATTGCGAGCGAGCGTATTACATATGTATATTATAAACATATTGCGCGCCGATTGAATACAGTCAACCGAATCATTAACAGGCATTATATTATACCGGGCGCTCACACCGTCCGTGTCACGCACTAGCAATCCGACGAGTGTCACGCATCTCGCAATTTCGCGTCACCACAGACGCGCTTATACAATTCACGCACCCCCCCACACACACGCCCACACACGCCCATATATTCTGTAAAACACACTTAAACAGAATAAATACTCTTTATTTTAACCGTCTACACACGCTCTCATTAATACGACCTCTGATCCCAACTCGTGCTATCCGACGGCACTTCAAGCGGAAGTCGCCCATGATACAATTAGCAAATATATATTTACCAGTTATAAAAATTATCTAATATAAGGAACTCAAGGAGAAAAACGTTTAATACTGCCTAATTTTTGAACGGCACAACTAAAAACGAAGCAAAAAGCATTACAAATAACTACAAACTATTCTAAAGAAAATTGCGCAAGCCGATTCGCGATATCTTAATAAACAAAAAAGTTTACTCATTTGTTTAAATGTTTATAATTTTTGAACTGTTCAACTACAAACGAAACGAAAAGCACTACAAACAACTACAAACGATTCTGAATCAAGCTCTGCAAGCGGATTTACGACATCTTTAAAATTAAGAAAATTCATTTTTTTCAAATAGTTTAAATAATTATATCTCACGAACGGTTCAACTACAAACGGAAGCAAAAACACTACAAACGATTCTGAATCGAGCCCCATAAACGGATTTAAGATATCTCAAAGTCGGGTGCGAGTCATTTTAAAAATTTGTTTATTTTTTAATGGATCAAACTACAAACAAAATTATTGTTACTACAAACAAAATGCTACCATTTTCCATTAAAAAAAAATTTTTTTTTTAAGTCGGGTGCCAAGTTCCCATAGCCATCGATCATGTAACACACACATGTAAATCGGCACTCTTACTCTACTCTTATTTTCTATTATTGTCTTTTGTTATTTGTAAGAATAAAATAATTATTTATAACATTTTTAAATAATAATTTTATTTCATTTTAAACAAGTGCATGTAGTATTATGTATCTTCTTTTGAATTTTCGTTCTTTGCGAGATGTCTGTTTGAATAAAGAGAATGAATATTTTTAAACATCTGTATTTAACATCTTTTCCTTTGACTTTAAATGTTTATTTCTTCCAAATACTAAAAAGCGTTTTTTCAATACTGCTAGAAAAGTACAACAAACAATCTTTTTTATAAATTTTGAAAAAATTATAAAAGTAAAATTTTAAAAGAGATAAAAATATAGATATAGATATAGATATTTTTAAAATATCAATATGTAAAAAAATCGCGACGATTAATAGTACACGAAATAAAATATCAAGTATTAAGTCAATAAAGTTAGCGAAAAGAGCATTTTATACTATTATTACCCCTCTCATATTTACATTATATATTTCAAGCATTTTCCAAATCATTAATCTTTACCTTAAATTTTTGTAACATTTTAATCTCTTTGGTTGTACTTTCAAAAAGGACTCTTCCGATTGGGATGAAACTTTATACATAGCTTCGAAAGATCATATTAAGATCAACTGTAAAGATCGCATATTTGGGTTTTTAATTAAATTTCAATTTAAAAGATCTAAAAAAAGTTATAAATAAATATATTACGCAAATTAATAAAAATCTAGAAAAGAACAGAAAGTCCCAATAAACCTGACTTTGACATATGTTCTCAATGACCCTGAGTGATATTTAAAAGATTGTAGCCGCCCTTGTTTATTCAAAAGTTATTGACAAAAAAATTTTGTAAATATAATATATTTTTTGGATATCATGTGCATATTATTATGAACTTAGAGTATAAGACAATGTGGGATAAATCTTGTTTTACATAGAAAGTACATGCGTGAATACAATAGATTTCGGGGGGAGGGGGGGAGGCTGTACTTCTGGAAGATATAACTTAACCCAATTTGTTCGAGAAAGTCTGTATCATATTATAAAGCCGTTAGATTTTAGAATTTTCTCGAATATTCTCGAACGAAAGGTTATTTTTGCGGACAAAGACAGATATTTTGATTTAATTTTTTCTACATTAAGGCTCTACATTAAAAAGTCAATATCTAGATCAAGACCAAACAGGATATCGTTGTTGATTTACGATTGATCGAAATAATCGAACGATCTGACCTTATTAGGATAATTGGAACACACACGTTCTCCTTGGTTCGTAAAAATATTACTTGTCTCGCGAACTGAAGTTCGAAACGCGCTCGGACGGTTTTTCTTGAATAAAATAATTTTTTGAATAAAAAATAATTTAATTCTTTCTACGAACTCTTGTGATTTCATTTACCTCTCTCACCGGGGAAAAAAATAAATATTTTTAATGCAGTCGTGTAAATCGAAGGCGCGACTACTCAATCCAAACAACATATGTTAAAGTCAAGTTCATTGAAAATTTCTGTTTTTTTTTTAGATTTTATTAATTTGAGTAAAATTTTTGTTTTTAACTTTTAAACAATTGAAAATCCAAATGTGCAAACTTTACAGTTGATCTTAATATGATCTCTGGAAGCTATATATAAAGTTTCATCCCAATCGGAAGAGTGTTCCTTTCGGAAGAAAATTCATCTCTTTTACAGAAAATTCAAAATTAAAACGATAAGAAAAATAACAGATACGAGATTGATGATATAAGATACTAATTCTACTTCGGTAAATGTTTACTTTAGGTTATACAACATGAACAATTTTTATTTTGACATATATTGAGGATATTAGAGGATATATTTTTAAGTAATACATTATTTGAATTTTGCGGTGGTCCCTCTTTGTTCTTGAGATATGCAATTTTGAAATTGTATACTTACTTGTATCATTTTCTCCTTATATCCTATTTATGTAATTATCAAAGAATAAAAAAATTTAATTAAATTAACACAAAATACGTAAAAAGTCCAAATAATAAATCAATAATAATAATAAGATAGGCTTATTTAAGACCAAGAGAAGCGCAAGTGGTATTGCGTGATATATAATTCTACAATTTTTAAAAAACAAAATTCTAAAAATACAAATGTCGTTTCGGACACTCCTCAGTGTAACATAACAATTTAAAACAAGAAACACGACAAGAAAACTAGCGATTAAGAGCCGATAACGGATGGTAATGCCTAAAAATTCTTCTCTTTTTCCTAATTCCTTTCAATTTATTTAATTCACGCGTAACTGAAAATATCGCGTTTCACTTTCCATAGATACAAAACAAATAGACGAGGGGAATATCGGTGTGGGGCTGAATAGCTCAGAGGTAAGAGCAGTCGTCCGGCAAACGAAAAACTCGGGTTCGATTCCCGATTCAGCGATTTCGCCCCGTTATTTTTCTCGTCTACGTCTCTCCAAGGGGAGGGTAAAGAGGGTTTTATAGAATTCTCAAAAATGAGAATCTATATCTTGGTAAATGCACCAAGTAAAATATATGCAAATATATGCCTCGTTATCGTTTAAATTTTCGCGTATAATTGAAGAATTTTTAGGCATTACCATCCGTTATCAGCTCTTAATCGCTAGTTTTCTTGTCGTGTTGTTTTAATACATATAGAACCTAATTCCTTTCAATTTATATAACAATTTAATATAACATATAAAAGAAATACAAAAATAAATAGATGAAAAATATGAAATACAGATCGAAAAATAAAATTGTAAAAGTAAGCAGCGATATCGCGGTCAAGTCGGAGAAGATACCGCTAAGATTTAAAACAGAATCCCCAAAATTCAAACAATGGCGCAATACGTTATCCATTGCTTCTAAAAATCGCGATGTTACATTACATTCCTCACCATCCTTCGCAATATACGATAGTCAGTTTTTTAAACATCCAACACCGTTAGTTATTCACAAAACCGTTGACCACTAAACACGCTCAAACCTACCAAAATCCATCCAACATGACAAAAAACGCGTTCTGTCAAAAAACGCACGTTAGGGAAAAGAATCTTCATGCAGTCAGTGCTCCAGAGACAGCCCGATAGCAAACCAATAGCTTTATATCTGTAAAGAGTGAAAGCTGATAACTTTCTTTTGGAAAGGCGACGTGAAAATTGAAAATGAGCGTTGAAAACGGGTTAAACGTTAAAAATATTCTATTTCAAGTAAGAGAATTATTGAAAATACTATTGAAGGAAACAGAAGAAAGAAAATACCTTGTAAGAAATTGAATGATAAGTTACAAGATTAAATAATGAAGCAATAATTTTCAAATACATCATGATAGACTCCGAAGTAACAGACTGTAAGGAGACATAACAATAATATAACAACATAAGATATAATAAAACGAGGGGAGAGCTTCAGGAGCGTAGCAAGAAAAAGAATCAGAATCTTAGTACCAAGATTGGTGCTTCAACTCATATTTCTTTAAGATGGGGTGGTAAGCTTTACTAACGAGTTCTGTATCCTCTTGTTTCTTCACACTGTTCACTTGCTGCTAACTATATGAACCATCTCAGAAATCATCTTCCTCTTATACATCGGCTCTCTAACGACGGAGAGAGAATCTGTCAATGTTAAGATGATTCTCGTCATAAGTTGCCTGCTGGTTTACCCCCACATATGGACACATTATATTCTTTACAATTAATTTTATAAACTACGTTTTATAAACTTACTGCATTTGTAGGTGGGTGTGAGATCCTTGTGTCTTCTAATGAATTTGTTTAACTTATTTGGAATCACGTATGATTGCGATCTTGTCTAAGGAGAGAACTTATCAGTAATATTCTTTATATAGGGCATCGTAAAAAAAGAAGACAAAAACTCACTGGATGATGATGGATTCTTAAACGCATTGGAGTGTATAAGAAATTTCAATCTATAACGGATATTAGAGAAGATGAAATTCCATCTCTTATATTAGTTAATAAGCATCAAATAAAAAAGATCACAGTTGATTTGCGTTCTTTGTTGTCGAAGTAATTGAAGCGGAATTACATTTCTCCTGCAAGAAAGAAATCCTCTCTCTCCTTTGTCATGCGTATGATTTGCCTAAGATTAAAAAAGATGCCCAATTACATGTTATTGTTTCATCGGTACATAACCATTTGTATGCGTTTGCTTCGTTCTTACATGACAATCAAAAAGAAAATACGATATACTGTATTATTAATTGTAAGAAAGCGCGGAATTTGGTGAGCCATGTTTTTAACCATCAATTTAAGCAAAAAAGCTTATTCACGTGTAATATCTTTTGATATTTCATTATTTTTACTCGATTTGTTAAATCTGCTGTGACGTCGCATAGCATAACTATAGTATATTTAATTGACTGTTGGAAGCAGAGCGCTTGCTAGATCTCCGCAGAATGCAATTTAGCGTCACCTACGCGTCGAGAAATTATAAAAATAAATTCATTTAATGTAACGCGTGTCACTAACTGTAATATATATTGTTAACTTCGCGCTGAAAAAGGATCAAAAGATGGTCCGAAACGTTCGTTTTTTGTTATTATCAGAGGGGCCACGCTGCCATTTTTCGTACGACGCTTTTTCTTCGTCTTACGCTAGCGTCACGTACATCCAATTTGGCCCCCTGGAACTACGCGGTCACATCCACTTTTGATGACGATAAAACAGTTATGGATGTTGCATAGACACGAACCAGTTGGTTCATGTCTATGCTACATCTATACTGTTTTTCATCATTAAAATGTCCGTGCTACCAGATATATGCTACATCCACAATTTATAGATAAAAAATCATACATATGGAACAATTAATATAATTTGTTATTTTTTTTCTATTCAAGTTTATATTTTAAACATTTATAGAACCAATACTGTATATATATATATATAAAAAGTAAAGAATTAATCAGCGCTCGTGAGCTGATAGCAAACTGAGCAGAAAAGTCCTGTACCATTTTGCAATTTTCGCAATAATTATTGAAATATTTATTAAGAAAGATTTCACATAATTTTGCATAAATTACGAAATATTTCATCAAATATTTATTTTTCGATTATCTTACTTTAATACTTTTATACATAGAATAATGAGAAGAATCGATTGGTATAAAAAATGTTCTTTGTAAAAAAAAAATATATTGTTGATCATTGCAGAATTATATTTTTTACAAACAACAATGTGTTTTCTTTTTCGAAATCACGATATAAATTGAATATTTAACAAGATTAATATTTAACAAGATTAATAATAAACATTTTAATTACATATTAATTAAAAATAATCTGATTTATGTCGTACTTGATTTCGTTTTAATCATAAAGATCTTTTAATGTATTATAATTATTTTCAAATTGGTAGAATGCAAAATAAAAACTTTAATTTTGATTTTATTCAATTTCAATATTTTATAGATACAGGACGATCTCTCCGAGATACTGGAGAGTTTGAAAGCGAAAGTGAGAACGTGTAAAGAGCAAGCGAGATAATCAACGTCAAAGAGTTCCGAAATCTCATTCGCGAGGCTTTCTTATCTCGAATCTTTCGTATCGTATTTCATCTTACACTAGAAAATCGAACTTTTATATTTCGCATATTATCGGTCCGAAAATAATTGTAATAAGTTAATGAGATTTTCGTGATTAAAATGACACCCATACACGATATAAATCGGATAACATTTAACAAGATTAATAATTAATATTTTAATTATATATTAATTAAAAATTATCCGATTTATATCGTGCTTGATATCATTTTAATCGCAAAAATTTCATTAATCCATTAAAATTATTTTCGGATCGATAAAATGCGAAATGTAAAAATTTTATTTTCTGCTAAGATGAAATACGATACGAAAGGCTGGAGACAACGAAAGGCTCGCGAACGAGACTTCGGAACTCTCTTTGGTGATGATGTTGGTCATCTCACTTGCTCTTTACTCGTTCTCACTCTCGCTTTCGACGATTCTCTAACATCGAAGATGTTTAAAGAGCTTTCTTATCTGTAAAATGTAAACATCGAATAAAATGAAAACTAAACTTTTAATTCACACATTTTATTGATTTAAAAATAATTTTAATAGATTAATCAGATTTTTATGATTAAAATGACACCAAACACGACATAAATCGAATAGTTTTTACTTAGGTAAGTAAAAAAAAATTATATCTGAAAATTATTCGAATAAAGTCATCTTGTTTGATCTCATTTTAATCATAATCTCTTTGTCGTTGATTAACTCGCTTGCTCTTTACACGTTCTCACTTTCGCTTTCACAGGACGATCTCTCCAGTATCTCGGAGAGATCGTCCTGTATCTATAAAATATTGAAATTGAATAAAATCAAAATTAAAGTTTTTATTTTGCATTCTACCAATTTGAAAATAATTATAATACATTAATAAGATCTTTACGATTAAAACGAAATCAAGTACGACATAAATCAGATTATTTTTAATTAATATGTAATTAAAATGTTTATTATTAATCTTGTTAAATATTAATCTTGTTAAATATTCAATTTATATCGTGATTTCGAAAAAGAAAACACATTGTGGTTTGTAAAAAAATATAATTCTGCAATGATCAACAATATATTTTTTTTATTTACATAAGGACATATTTTTTTATACCAATCGATTCTTCTCATTATTCTATGTATAAAAGTATTAAAGTAAGATAATCGAAAAATAAATATTTGATGAGATATTTCGTAATTTATGCAAAATTATGTGAAATCTTTCTTAATAAATATTTTATAATTAATAATAATTATTGCGAAAATTGCAAAATGGTACAGGACTTTTCTGCTCAGTTTGCTACCAGCTCACGAGCGCTGATTAATTCTTTACTTTATTATATATATATATATATATATATATATATATATATATACAGTATTGGTTCTATAAATGTTTAAAATATAAGCTTGAATAGAAAAAAAATAACAAATTATATTAATTGTTCCATATGTATGATTTTTTATCTATAAATTGTGGATGTAGCATATATCTGGTAGCACGGACATTTCAATGATGATAAAACAGTATAGATGTAGCATAGACATGAACCAACTGGTTCGTGTCTATGCAACATCCATAACTGTTTTATCGTCATCAAAAGTGGATGTGACCGCGTAGTTCCAGGGGGCCGTAAAATGGATGTACGTGACGCTAGCGTACGACGAAGAAAAAGCGTCGTACGAAAAATGGCAGCGTGGCCCCTCTCAGGCTTCTCTCTGTTGTTATAATATGTTTTATAATAAACTAATATTGGAAAAATAAAGAAGTGTTGCTTCTCTGCGCTCCAACTACCGCGCATTGACTCTTATGCCATTTTTCTTTGAAGTTTCGAATTAATCGAAAAATTACGGGAGGAAGTTTTTAGACACATAACATAATATTATTTCTTTAGATGTGGTCTCGTTGTTTATTAACGTACCTATGGAACTGACCGTTGGAGACATTGGAAAGAGATAGCATTTCATTTGTCAAACTACGGACATCCTTTATACGGAATTCTTTATACGGAATTCGTTAGTGTACATCTTGTGTTCAATTCTAATTTTTTCAAATTCAATGGAAAGATTTACAAACAGATCTTTGGTCACCACACCAATGGGTTTTCCACTATTCTCTGTTTTGGCAGACATTGCTCCAGTATATTGAGGAGGGGGCCATCTCTAGATTATTGATTTCGATTTCCTTTTATTTTAGATATATAGATGATTTTGTTCGCAGCCCCTCCATCATTTCATACAAATATATTGGATATTTTTAACTCCTTCTACCAGAGGTGACAATTCACTATTGAAACTAGTGGAAACAATCATATTAATTTTCTCGATGTTTCAATTGAATGAGGGAATCTTGAAGTTCGATTGGTATACAAAGCTGACTTCCTCGGGTAGATTTTTAAACTTCTTGTTACAACCTTCAATAAATTATAAAAGAGGTTTTTGGTTTATTGGACAGGGTTTCTAGACTGTCTCATCCAAAATTTTTAAAAAGAATCTTATGAAAATCATTGAATTATTCCTCAATAATGATTACCCGTTAGATTTCATCTTCTCTAATATCCGTTACAGATGAAATTTGTTATACACTTCAATGCGTCTAAGAATCCATCCAATGAGTTCCTCCGTCCTCTTTTTTTATAACGCCCTACATAAAGAATATTACTGATAAGTTCTTTCCTTAGGCAAGATCAGTAAATAAATCAATGACATACATGATCCAAACAAGTTAAACAAATTCATTAGAAGACACAAGGATCCTATATCCACCTACAAATGCAATAACATAATTTATAAAATTAATTGCAAAGAATGTAATGTGTCATATGTGAGGCAAACCAGCAGGTAACTTAGGACGAGAATCAAGGAGCATCATTTTAACATTGGCAAACCCTTTCCATCGTTAGATAGAGGGCCGATGTATAAGAGGAAGATGATTTCTGAGATGGTTCATATAGTTAGCAGCAAGTGAACAGTTTGAAGAGACAAGAAAATACAGAGCTCCTTAGTAAAGCCTACCATCTTATCTTAAAGAAATGTGAGTTAAAGCACTCCTCTCGGTATTAGGATTCTGATTCTTTTTCTTGCTATGCTCCTGAGGCTCTCCCTTCGTTTTGTTATATCTTTGTATCTCCTTACCAGTCTGTTGTTAGTTCAGAGTCTGTCATGACGTATTTGAAAATTATTGTTTCATCATTTAATCTTCTAATTTATCTTTCAACTTTTTACAAGGTAATTTCTTTCTTCTGTTTTCTTCGCATTCTCTAGCATTTTCAAAAATTCTCTTACTTGAAACAGAATATTTTTAACGTTTAATCCGTTTCAACGCTTATTTTCAATTTTTATATTGCGTTTCCAAAAGAAAGTTATCAACCTTCCCCTTCTACAGATATAAAGCTATTTGCTATCGGGCTTTCTTGAGCATTGACTACATGAGGATCATTTTTGACAAAACGTCACGTTGGGTGGATTTCGGTGGGTTTGAGCGTGAGTTTGGTGGTCAACGGTTTTGTGAGCAACTAACAGTATTGCATATTTAAAAAACTGACTATCGTATGTTGCGAAAGATGGTGAGGAATGTAATGTAACATCGTGCGATTTTTAGAAGCAATGGACAACGTATTGCGCCATGAAATTTTGCGGATTATTCTGTTTTAAATCTTAGTATTTTCCCCGATTTGACCGCGATATTGTTGTTTACTTTTACAATTTTATCTTTCGATCTGTATTTCATATTTTTTATCTATTCATTTTTGTATTTCTTTTATATGTTATATTAAGTTGTTATGTCACACTGAGAAGAATCAAAAATGTTTGTATTTTTAGAACTTTGTTTTTCAAAAATTATAGAATTATATGTCACACAACATCACCTGCTTTTGCTGATGTTAAATAAGTTTATCTTATTATTATTATTGATTTATATGTTTATATTTTTTAACATTATAGTAGAATTCTATTCCTTACATCTATATATAGGCCCATGCAGCACAGGTAGATCCTGAGTATATACTCAGTATATCGCAAACGTAGATTGAGTATATTCCACTAATATTCGATATACTATATTTTGAGAATATACGGAGGATGTTCCTATGTCTGCCTTAGAAACCTACTCAGTAATATACTCAGTATATACTCAGAATATTTTTTGGTACATTGTGAGTATATTTTAGGATATTTTAAGCATATTTTTACATTAATAAATTATATATGAATATAAAACAGTTGGGTTATATGTAGAATAAAAAATAAATTCTTCATGTAAAAAATAAATAAAAATGTGAAATTATTTACTTTATAAACAAAGCTTCAGACAAAAATGTTAATTTCTAATAGATGAATATAAAACTTTAAAAAAACACTTATTAGTGTTTATTAAAATGATTCTTATTGAAATATTTATCTCGATAATTTATATATTATTATGTAAGTATACTCGGCAATAGAAATACTTTAATAAACGCAGTAAACGGATTATTTCTTATTTTAATTTTAAATAATCTGTTTAATATTCTGAATTCCAGCAAGGAATCCAGATTATTAGACAAATTACTTTAAATTAAGTCAGTTTATTATAAACTGACTAAAAAGAATAAAGAAGAAACTTTGGAATTCATGTTAGTATCAGTCCTTTATGTTCATTTCACCAAAAATTAAGTACGAGTTTGATAGCGCGCGTAGCGGCAAAATGAGGAAACATGCAATATTATAAAATATCTTGAAAATATACGAGAAATAATATACCAATACGAGATATTCAAAGTATATTCTGAGAATATATGAAAAATAATATACAACAAGAGATGTTATGAGATTATTCTCAGTATATTATATCTGTAACGTATATTTACAGTATAAATATAGAATATTCGAATGATATCATGTGCTGTGATGCTAAGATAAATATAATTTAACAATGTATAATAAAAGTTGCACTTTTTATTTTACCTTAACTTTTAATAATAATATTTGTATATAACTTGTATAATATAAAATTCGTATGGCAAAGTACATATATGGATTCCGTGAATTCAGTTCTCTCTATGGGGGAGCTTTACTTCCGGAAAATATAACTTTACCCATATTTGAAGTGTGGAATATACTTGGCTTCGCATAGAAGGTTGCAAATTTACACCGAAAAAATTGTATTCTTGAAATGTATACTTCATAAGTCCTCTTAATAGATATTCTTAATGAATAAAAATATGTTCTGAATGAATAAGAATATATTCTTAACGAATAAGAATATATTCTTAATTCGACTTCTGCGCCATAATTCGATTTCCGCGTGCGATATGCGTACCGATACTGTGCAATGCGTAGTTACGTTACATATTTAGTGTGCGTGCTTCATATTAAAGATAGAGAATAGAAAAGGATGGATGAATTCATGAAGTGGCTGGAAGAAGAAGATTTAAATGATCTGACGGAAATATTTGTAAGTATTAGAAATATTTTAAATACTAATATAATATAATGCTATTCTTGCTGATTAAACTAACCTAGTTTTCGAGAAATTCCAAAACATCTTTTATTCTTTCCATGCCTTTCTAAGGTTCTTTATAGGTTCTTTTACAGGGTGAGCCATTTTACAACGCACGCAGGAAAAGTGTTTAAGACAAGTTTTATGGTTTCGAAGGGTCCATAAGATGGTATCATTGGTTTGACCTTGAAGAGTCACCTTGAAAGTCACGTGAAGGCCACCTCAATTTTTTTAAATGGCACCTCCTATTTTTATTACATATTCTTGTAGCTGGTCCTCGAGTGCTTTTCCAAAACACTATAATTAAATGTTTTTCCATTAAGTGCTTTTCGAGTTATGAGGCTTGAAATCATTTCTTAATTTTACATAAACCATAAAATATCTTGTAAAATATTCATTTTTCGATTATCTTACCTTAATACTTTTATGTACAAAATAATGGGAGGAATCAATTGGTGTAAAGAAAAAACATAGTTGTTTCGAAGAAGAAATATGTAATTTGCAATTAACAATTCCATATTTTTTCTTAAAAACAACTGTATGTTTTCTTATTTTATCATTTATGTAAAATTAAGATATTATTTCAAGTCTTATAACTCGAAAAGTACTTAACGGAAAAATTAATTATAGCGTTTTGGAAAGCTCTCGAGGTCAACTACAAGAATATGTAATAAAAAATAAGGGGTGCAATTTAAAAAAAATTGATGTGGCCTTCACATGACCTTCAAATGACTCTTCAGTGTCAAACCAATGATGCCATCTTATAGCTCCCTCGAAACCATAAAACTTTTTGTCTGAAACATTTTTCTTAAAAATGCTTTGTTTCCGAAATAATTGCGTGCGTTAATTAAAATGGCTCACCCTGTATATTGTTAAGGTTCTTTTTAGAATTAATTTACTATTCTGTATATTGCCTACAATATCTTATTTACATAATCTAATTATTGATAACATATTTTAAACGCTTTCTTCCTTTTCTTTTAATTAGTTTTTTTTGTTAGTGTTGGGATACAATACCTTTATTCAAAGATGTATGAGAAAAATACATACATAACATAA
>JAPIVC010000576.1:0-41765 GCA_030586385.1 Camponotus fellah | reverse complement strand
AAAAAGAAATCTAAAGGTGTTAGATCAGGTGAACGAGCTGGCCACTGAATAAGTCCACCACGTCCAATCCATCGTTGTCCAAACTTTTTGTTCAACAACGTGCGCGTAATTCCTAGCAAAATGAGGTGGTGCTCCACTGCTGGAACCACTTATCGCGTCGAATACACAGTGGAACATCCTCTAACAGTACATGAAGCTCGTTACTTAAAAATTACAATAAGATTGACTCGTTACTGTATCTTCAAAAACTGGGCCCGATGACAGAGTTCCGATAATGCCGCACCAAACATTTGGCGACCAGCGATGTTGGAATGGTACTGTATGCATCCAGTATGGATTTTCCGGGGACCAATAATGTAAATTATGTCGGTTTACTTGTCCACAATTGGTGAATGTTGATTCATCAGAGAATAGGACGTTCAAAAGAAAGTTATTGTTCTCTTCGATAGCCCGTCGCATCCACGCACAGAATCTGATACGCTGATCGTAGTCCGTTGTCAAAAGTTCTTGATCAAAACAGATGGTATGGATGAAATTTTTCAGTCTTAAGCAATCGGCGAATCGATGTTCGCGATGTTAGACCCCTCTCTAATTGGTGTTGACTTTGTGTGGATTTATGTTAACAGCAGCTAAATATTCACTTTTTCCTCATTTATAATTTGTTGACTCTATTACGCGTTCTTGAAATTACAGATCCGTAGTCCGGACTCGTCTCTAATCGATGAAAAGCCATATGACTTTTTCAACACTATAACGTTGTCGGAAGACGTTACTTGCTTCGCGATAGTTGTTTCGGCATTCACCAAGAACCAGCAGCATATTAACTTCTGTATCAAACTTGCCATGTCTTATTGAGCATTCGCACTTCAACTGGCTTTAAGTACAGTATTGAAGTGCGAATGCTCAAAAGACATTCCTAATATTCATTCAATTCGATTTGTTTTGTTTACACAACTGCCTATTATAGACCAAGGTTGAGGGGATAAACACTGTTTCACATAAGTGGAAGTTCGGCCTCGAAAAATTTTAAATTGTAGCTCGGAAATTAATGATTGTAAAAAATTTTTTGGAATAAAAGTTACTTCTTTTTCAACATAGAATCCATTAATATTAATTTTTTGGGAAGGTGCCATTTAAAAAAACGGAGCTTGGTGTCCCCCATCCCATGAAGGGCCGATTGCGGAAAATGAAAATAAGTCCACGTGAAAAAAGCACATCAAATCGAGAAAATCGAATTCAAGAACATTAAGATCCATCTAGCCGTTTCCAAAGATATTAAACTGTAACACTTTATCTCTAATCTGTATATATATACATATATATATATATATGTATATATATATATATATATATATATATGAAGGTATATATACATATATATATACCGGGTGATGCCGAAAAACCTTCCATCTGTAAAATGACGTATTCCTGACACCATTCTAAGACAATTTTTTCTTTACCAAAATTTGATTTCAAGCGTAGTTTTTGAGTTATAAGCAAAAATAGTAAATCACGCGTCATGTACAGAAGGCAGGCAGGGGCGTCCCGGCGCGCCGGGAGTGCGGGCGCAGCTGATCGGCCCGACGGGTTACCACTGTATGAGTCACTAACTATTTTATTTCATAATATAAAATTATGCTTTAAATAATATTTTAGTAAAGAAGAAAATGTCTTAGAATTACACAGGAATCTTTTATTAACGTAATAACTTTTAATAATTAACATTATTTTAAGGAACACGTATTCCTGATGTAATTCTAAGACATTTTCTAAAATAAAAAATGAGAGAGATATTTAGGGTAGACACTTAAAATTGGACACCTGTATGTATATATATATATATATATATACATATATATATATATATATATATATATATATATATATATGTATGTATATTATCGCCGCTAGGTGACGAAAAGGAGAATGCCTAATCTGAAAGTAGAATCCATCTAAGACAGTATATAAGGCTACAGGTCTCGCGAATCACAGCTTATCGGTCAAAGAGTGCATTAGCACAGTATATACAGTAGCGCAACTCTCTGTCGGCATCTTTGATGTTAGCGCAGGTAAAAATGAACTGCACATACGCAGACTTGATAGATAACTAATCACTGCAGTAACCTTCTGTCTCGCTTGCTCTCTCTTTCTCTCTCTATCTAATTTACCTATTATACACACACTATACAGGGCAAGACATCTGACATTGGAACATATAATACATTATACTGGGTGAACTGAAATTGTATATTTCAAATGAGTCATCCAGTATAGTATATGTTTCGATGTCAGATGTCTCGCCCTGTATAGTGTGTATGTATAATAGGTTCGAAAGAAAGAGCAAACGAGACAAAAAGTCACTGCCGTGATACCTACCAAGTCTGCGCATGTGCAGTTCATTTTTACTCACGCTGAAATTGCCAGAGTTGCGTTACTGTATACACTGTGGCATTAGCTCAAAGACTATTATAACCGCATCTCTTCTATTTTTTATGAGAGGAGCCCTAAAAATTAACGCAGACGGTTAATTCTTTTTATGGCGAATTCATATATGTTTCATAGAAGATAGAATAAATGCCGAAATAAATATCAATATATAACAGTAAATGTATCTATATAAAATATTCACCGAATGTTGTATGATATCTACAGAATATTGTTTATATATCCTATAGATATTTATGAAATTTTGAATTGCGGACAATATAAAATTTTTTAATGAAGGTCCGATAGTGTTTCCACATAGGGTCCTGATAATATTTCCCTATCAGGCTCTAAAGCACCATTTGTTACAAACCACATAGGATTCAAGCGTTCTACCTAGTAGGATCTGATTAATTTTAAGGCATATTAATCTAGGTCTTTTTTAAAACCTTATTACTTTTTCTACAAATATCAAATCCATTGGAGGAATAAATCAACGATATCATAAAGAGAACGTTACACAAAACGTTCTCAAATAAATTAGCAGAAAATTATAATTGGGAAGGACAACGCGGGAAGGAGCCACTGCATAAATTGGAATTGATAAAAATTATTTTCAATAAGTATATTATTTTTTAAAAAATTTAAAAAATGTGCTACTTCCGCGTTAAACAATTGAAATTTTAATTGAAATTTAGCAGTGTTGTTTTCTTAATTCAAATTTTTTTATTTTTTGTATTGCAAGTTTATAATATTATCTTTGTAGGAAATTAAAACAACTATTTTGTACAACTTAAAATTTTGTGAAATTGTAACGTTCGCTCGTTAAACGTTATCGCGTTTTCGGGATTTTTATTATTTATATTTTATACTCTTACTACGGATCACTCGTCGGAGCCAAAAGTTCGGGTCGAGAAAGATAGATGCAAGCTGTTGTATTTAAATGTATGTATTTATTTGTATCGTTGTTGTACAGAAGGTTTGGACAACAATGTGTATGAGTGTGGTGTAATAATATGTGCGAGTGTGTGCGTCGGTGTGTATATCCGCAGTTTATCGAATTTCGCGAGAATTCGCGGATTTAAATATATATATATATATATATATATATATATATATATATATACGGAATGTCGTCGATTTTCGACTTAACGAAAAATAGATTGGCTCAAATTAGAAGAAATTATCTATATTGTTTGGGATTGTCGCAATAATTACGGAAAATTAAATAAAGAAGATCGGCCAATCTGCGTGAATAGAAGCGCGCGGCGACGAGTCGTCCCACTGTAATCCGATACTGGTCGCCGCGAAGCGTGGGCGATCGCTCGAGACATGATACGACATATCGCAATACGCGCCGAAAAATGACCTCCTTTTAGCGGCGAGAAAATGATGCTATCATTCACACCTGCGGTAGATAGCATGGTGCGCTTTTTATGTGGTTTCCCCCATAGGCCTTCCACTCTCAATTTGAAAAATTCAAAAATGCCATTACTATACGCTGAATGTATCTTAAATGTAAAAATTGATGGTGACAGTATCTTTACAAATTGATCCGCGATTGAAAATCCCTCGATAAAATGGCTAACACGTTGATAATGACATAAAATGCTTCACGAACCTTTCTTCATCTCGTACACGAAGGCACACTGCTGGACTGGTTATCCCGATATTATGCGACGACCGTTCACATAATAGACAACACGTAAAATTGTCGGTCATTTGTTTCGTGCACGCCCGAGAATGATTCCATGTAAATTGCGGCACGATAAGTATTTTCTCTCGCTAGTCCGTATGTCACAATCATATCCGTATATCCTGCAGAATATACTTCATTTTCACTGGATTTATTACGCAAACACAAGATTTTTATTAAAGCCCTAGCTCTCGCACGCTGTCATCACACTGCGTACGCCGGCAGCACGCTACTACAGCTGACAGCTGAGCGGGACATGTGAGTGTAAGCGTACGTGTGAGTTCGACGCCTGCGCACTATGGTTGTCCGCTCAGCTGTAGTTGCGTGCTGCCGGCGTACGCAGTGTGATAACAGCGTGCGAGAGCTAAGACGTTTTAATAAAAATCTTGTGTTTGCGTAGTAAATTAACAGTGAAAAATGAAGCATATTCTGCAGGAATATACGGATATGATTGTGGCATACGGATTAGCTGGAGAAAATATCGTGACGCAATTTACATGGAATCATTTCTCGGGCGTGCAGGAAACCAAGTGACCGTACACATTTACGTGTTGTGCAACAATTGGAAACTGGGTGTCTGCATAATATCGGGATAACTGGTTCTTCGTGTACGAGATGAAGAAAAGATTCGTGAAGCATTTTATCATCGTATCATTATCAACGTGTGGAATACATTTTATCGAAGGATTTTCAATCACGGATCATTTTTGTAAAGGTCTGTCACCATTAATTTTACATTTACGATGTATTCAGCGTATAGTAATGGCATTTTGAATAATTTTCAAATTGAGAGTGGAATAAGCCTATGGGGGAAACCACTATAAAAAGCGCACCATGCTATCTACCTGCAAGGTGGTGGGAAATGATAGCGCATCATTTTCTCGCCGCTAAGAACGGGTCATTTTTCGGTGCGTATTGCGATATATCGCATATCACCATCATGTCTCGAGCGACCTGCCCACCGCTTCGCGGCGCGACTAGTATCGGATTACAGTGGATGACTCCGTCGCCGCGCGCTTCTATTCACGCAGATTGGCCGATCTTCTTTATTTAATTTTTCCGTAATTATTGTGACAATCCCAAAACAATATGGATAATTTCTTCTTAATTTGAGCCAATCTACTTATTTTTTTCATTAAGGTCGAAAATCGACGGACACCCTGTATAATTATGTATAGGTATATCTCGCGGCTCCTGGACTAGACTTTACGCTTTTTACGTTTGTTTTGGTCATGTTTTTGTGGCTAGTGTGCGTGGTCGGGAAATCAGCTGATAGTTTTAAATCCCCGGGCTTGCCTGCGATTATAATTCTATTTCGTACGTGCGGACGGTGTTAAGATGGTACGCGGACGGTGGACGTGCGGGGTGTGGCTTTTCTTATTTGGTCGCCTGGGCGTTACTTTCGCGAGTACGTGAGGCTGGACATGGGCCTGCTATCGTTATGACACGCGAAGATTAGGTCCCGGTTAATGTGATTGGAATTTGTTTAAGGACTGGAGGGTGTTTAACCAGAACGCGGACGAGAATGCTCGTCGGAGGCGGCTCTCTCTCCACCCCGTGAATTTTAGCTGTTCTGGTGTGCGTGTGATCGTAATCGGTCGGCCGAGAACGCTCGGCAGGATCGGAGCGTCCCTCCGATCCTGTGCGACGATTATGAGTAGATGAGATGCACGGCTGATTGTCGAGAACTCTCGACGAAGGCGGAGGTACCTTCCACCCTCGGTTTTCGGAGTCGTGCTTTTTGATCAGGATTCTCACACGATACCCATGTGAGAACGGATCAGGAAGAAGTGTTTCTACTTGGGCTGAGGGGCCCTTTTTATACTCGAATTTCAGATCCGCCTCGGCGCAGAATCAGGGTCCCCCTACCGAGTGTCTGGATCAGCACAGGGAACTCGGCGGGGGTCTGAGATTCCGAACGCGGGTTGTTCGCTTGTCGCGTCGTCGGGCCTCATCGGCCGTTTTCGGCGCTTTGTATGGCCGTTTGTAGTTTAAATAAAATGTGGGCGCACCGCGCCCCTGCCCTTGCCCGATGTTCGTCGGGCGGCAGCTTCCGGCTGGTGTATGCCGGGAATTTGTAACGATGCCCGGGTGCATCGTTACATCACCCCCCTTCGGAATTAGCGCCTGAATTTGAGGCGCATCTACTCTATCTTACGGCAATATCGCAATTTGCCGTCGCGTGAGAAACGCAATATCCACCGCCCTTGCGGCGTGCGGGCTTTATAGCGCCGTGCGGAGTGTACCGCGAAGTGCGGCACCTCCACGATGAGCCCGGGCTCTACTTCGACACGTATTGGCGGGACTGGTATTGGGCCGGTCGGCTGGAGTAGCGGTGGTGTTGGTTTTGGCGTCGATTTCCGGGACGGCGGGGGTCGCCGTTCGTGTGGCCGTGGTGGTCGTCTCTGTGGTGGCGGCGGAGGTGGCGTTGTAAAGATCGCTGCCTTTCGTACGTTTTTCCGATCGGACCGCTGGATTAGCGTGCCCACCCGGGGCGGCCTGAAAGGTGTTGGCGTCGGTGTTGTTGGCACCGGGGTGCGAACCCTGGCTTCCGCGGCTTCTGCTCGGCCATTGAATTCGGCCTCTATCTCGGCGAGCCAGTTGTTAATTTTAGCTATTACGTTTGTCTCGGTTGACATCCTGCTAGCTTCTGTTCCGATTCTCCGTGTTCGTCCTTGCTTTCTGCCGAATCAAGATGGGTATTGTTTTCTTCGGCGATGTTTTGAAATTCGCCATCCTTGTCACACTTGCTGGTTGGTTTTAGGTCCTGAATGTGTATATATTTATGCCACTTGCCCCGTTTGCTCCGTAGATCCGTTATAACGGGTGAGATAAATTTTCGGACTTCGTATGGGCCGCTATACTTAGGTGCCAATTTCGCGTTGAAATTATCACTTTTTTTCGATAGCGGGTGTTCGCGTTTCCATACCCATTCCCCCAGTTTTGGTTTCCAGGATCGGCGACGAAGATCGTAGTGGCGCTGTTGTCTATGGAAAGCCCGTGCTAGCGTTATTTGAACTAGTTCGTATGCTTCTGCTAATCTCCTTCTTACTGTGTCTGGTTCGTCGGCCGGTCGGGTCGGCATGTCCAGTGAAATCGGTAGGATCAATTCACGTCCGTGGTTGAGAAAGGCTGGAGTATAACCGGTGGCGTCGTGCACTGCCGTGTTGAATGCGAATTGCAAGACAGGCAGGTGTTCGTCCCATGATCTATGGTCATTGTCCACATACTGGTCCACCATTGTTTTAATCGTCCGGTTGGTTCGTTCGACTGGGTTGCAGTGCGTACACGGGTGCGGTGAGGTGTTTTATTTGGAACGCCGCTAACCTTTCCTCTAGTTGTAGCGATCGGAGTTTGGGTTCCGTTATCAGATAAGATCGCTTTAGGTCGGCCGTGTCGCAATATTATTCTGTCGGTTACGGCCTGTGTAACTACATTGGCAGTTGCTCGGCGTAGCGGGACCAACTCTACCCATTTTGAGAAGCGATCCTGCAGGACGAAAAGCCAAGTGTGCCCTCGTCGTGATTGAGGAAGTGATCCTATCAAGTCGATCGTTACTTGCTCCCATGGCTGCTGGATATTTGTCGCAGTGTCCCTGCTGGTTTTTGCTGCAGCGTCTTATGGGGCGTCTTATGGGCAGTTCTTGCAGGTCCGGACATATCAGGCTATGTCACGGAACATGCCCAGTCAATAATATTCCTCGGCGATTCTGGCTATGGTTTTGGCTATGCCGAGGTGGCCGGCGGTCGGTGAGTCGTGATAACGACGAAGGATTTCGATGCGCTCCTCGGTTGATACGCATAACTTCCATTGATCCTCCGCCGCCGTCTCCTTGAAGTGTAAACTGTGGAGGAGATGTCGGTACGAACATGTCGGTCGAACATGTCGGTCGAATCGGCCGGTTTGTATCCGGTATTCAGGCCGGCTGTCTGGGTCTCGTTCTATTTCGAAGTAGAGGAGGTGATACCAGTGGCATTTTCCCTGTTTTCTAGCTGAGCTGATCCTTGGGAGGCGTGAGAGCGCGTCGGCGACACGGTTCATTGTACCGCGACGGTACAATGGTTTTATATCGAATGCATACCCAGCTCGAATACCCAGCGTCCGAGTCGTCCGGTCGGTGATTCGAGTTTTCCTGGCCACTTTAAAGCTTGATGGTCTTCACCACGGTGAAGTTATAGCCCTCCAAATAACTCCTCATCCGCCGGATTTCCTAGACGATTGCTAGGCATTCGAGTTCCGTCGCGCTGTAATTACCTTTGGCGGTGTTGAGAGTTGGACTCGAATAAGCGATTACGCGCTTGCCGTCCTCGAAGTTTTGCGTAAGCACGGTGCCAAGTCTAGTCGCACTTGCGTCTGTTTGTAAAAAAAACGGCGCGCAAAATCTGGGCAGGCAAGCACGGGTGCTGAGATAAGTCGGTTTTTAAGATCGCGGAACACGTCGGCTTGTTCGCTATTCCATTTCCACCACGTATTTTTCTTCGTTAGGCTGGTGAGACGTGCGGCGATAGCCGAGAAGTTTGGTATGAAACGACGGTACCATGAGGTCATCCCGAGAAATTGACGGACTTGCCGGATGGTCCGCGGTTCTGGCCAGTCGGCTACTGCGCTGATTTTTTCGGGGTCTGTTCGGATTCCCTCGTGATCGACCACATGTCCCAAGTATTTTAGTTGGTCGACGCAGAAACGACATTTTTCTGGGTTCAGACGGAGACGCGCGTTCTCAATCGGCGGAAGGTTTCGGCGAGCAGCTCGAGATGTTCGCGAAAAGTTCGACTAATAATAATAATATCATCCAGGTAAACGAAAACGTGTGGCTCGAGTTCCGGTCCAAGCACGATGTCTAGAAGTCATTGGAAGGTGGCCGGAGCGGAATGGAGACCGAATGGCATCACGGTGAATTGGAATAAATCTTTTCCCGGCACGGTAAATGCAGTAATAGGTCGGCTCTCGGGCGAGAGGGGTACTTGCCAGTACCAATTTTTGAGATCTAAGGTAGATAGATAGCGAACCCCTCGCAATTTATCCAATGTCGCGGTAACCTGTGGCAGAGGGTAGATATCCTTTCGCGTAACTTCGTTGACCTTTCGGAACTCAATGCAAAACCGCTGCTTACCGTCCTTTTTTCGGACCACTACTGGGTGCTTTCCATCTATATACGTTTGTGTTAGCTTGTGTCAACTTATATTAACTGGAGTTAATAACCTGAAATACAATAAATGGAAAGCATTTTATATGTGCAAAAATTGATGCGCACAATTATGTACATCGATAAGAGAGCATAAGAGAAAAAAATTAATTTCACGCGTACATATAAAATATTTTGTACATAAAAATTATAATTCGTGATATAAATATATAAAAGTATGTAAATTTATAATCATATTTATATTATGTTCTACATGTGTGTATATGTGTGTGTGTATGTGTGTGTGTGTGTGTGTGTGTGTGTGTGTGTGTGTGTGTGTGTGTGTGTGTAAAATTAAAATACTTATTTTTGTAAAATGAAAATCTTTATTTGAATATAATTTAATAATAAATAATATTTTTCAACAGATGAATGAAGATAATCTTTTTATTAATGAAATTTTGGAAAATGATGATGACGATAATATCGATAGCAGCAATACTAGTTTATGATAGCAGATGATAGCAGCAGTACTAATTCATCAGATTATAATCCACTATTGGAAAATGATATTTACGAAGAAGATTTGCTGTTTCCCCTACTTCATTTTTTAAATAATGGTCGTAGGCGACAACGTGTGGAATTTCTTTATGTAGCACATAAAAGTAATGAAGAGTTTAGAGAGGATTTTAGATTGACTCGTCCAATTGTATATCAGTTACTAGGTAATTATTAATATTACATTAATTTTATAATAAATGATATATTTATAATAAACTAATGTAAAATTAATTACATATATTCTTTACAGAATCTTTAGAAACAAGTAGATTTATACCATTCCATGAATTTGGAAAAGAAAAGAAATCTGCGGAGTTGTGTTTACTCATGACTCTTTGGTTCCTCAACAATAAAGAACCACATCGAACACTAGCTAATCTCTTTGACGTGTCATTATCATCTGTATTTCGCATTATACGTCGAGTTATTAATTGGCTAGTTACTTTGGTGCCTGAAGTTATTATACAGGGCTTTCGAAAAGTAGAAACGGACCCCCCCCTATCTCAGAATCTATGTATCATAGGGCAAAATGACCCGAACAAAAGTTTTATGGTTCATAAAGTTCTGTTTTTTTGTGTCCTCAAATTTGACCTTGATCTTGACCTTGAAGGTTTTTTGAAGGTTAATTTGCGTGTTTTTTAAATGGGAATTGCTATTTTTGACCCCGGATTTGGAAAAGAGGGGAAATTTTACGTTCAGATATGTAATCTTGTGATGGTAAAAATGAAATCCTTACTTTTATCCTACTTTTAGCGCTATCCAGGAACAACGACTGGACGTAGTAGAATTCTGTTCCCTTTGGGGTGTTTGGTTAACGTGAGTCCCCTCTCCCCTCACGTATGGAATAATGAGGATCTTCGATGAATGACTGTAAGACACTTAACATTTTTTTATCATTCGTTGCTGACTTAGATCTACCAGGTTTTCACGATCTTTAACACTACGTTTCCTGAAAACGTTGAATTGTCAAGCCTGTTGTCCTTTATGGCCTGTGTGCCATGTTTGACTTTAATTACCTACTGTTTTTGACTCGTGCGTTCAACTTCCGAGATTTGGGCGATTTCTAATTCCTCCGCACTTGTATCGTAATGTACTAAATATTTACCCATATCTTACATGATATCTCGAGGGTTTTTTAATGATTGATTGAATTGTCGCAATTATTTAGTTAACTATTGAAACTGAGCATAACTTCTCTGTTCACTTATACGTTCATTTTCTGAGTTCTGAGTAGAGGAAAATCCTATCTCCAAAAATAGGTAATTAACTCAAACATGGCACACCTCACTGAACGAGAACGAATATCTCTGTTAATGATGCGAGGGGTGATCTGCAAAGAGGGTATAAGCAGGTATTGCGACTATTTAATGAAACTTTCAGAGTAGAGGAAAATCCTATCTCCAAAAGTACTGTTGTACGTACAATTCAACGTTTTCAGGAAACTGGTAGTGTTAAAGATCATGAAAAACCTGGTAGATCTAAGTCAGCAACGAATGATAAAAAAATGTTAAGTGTCTTACAGTCATTCATCGAAGATCCTCATTATTCCATACGTGAGGGGAGAGGGGACTTACGTTAACCAAACATCCCAAAGGGAACAGAATTCTACTACGTCCACGTCGTTGTTCCTGGATAGCGCTAAAAGTAGGATAAAAGTAGGATTTGGATGTCATTTTTAGATGAGAAAAACACTTTTTTTCCAGAATGCACAAGTCGCATTCGGCATACTTGGATGCGTACAGACGAGAAAAACACTTTATTTTCAAATAGCGCAAGACGCATGCGACATACTTGGATGCGTACTGACGAGATAAACACTTTATTTTCAAATAGCGCAAGACGCATGCGGCATACTTTGATGCGTACAGACGAGAAAAACACTTTTTTTCCTGATAGCGTCCGAACATAAGACCTATTTGGATGCGTACTGACGAGATAAACACTTTATTTTCATATAGCGCAAGACGCATGCGACATACTTGGATGCGAACAGACGAGAAAAACACTTTTTTTCCAGATAGCGTCCGACCATAAGACCTATTTGGATGTGTACTGACAAGATAAACACTTTTTTTCCAGATAGCACAAGTCGCATTCGACATACTTGGATGCGTACAGACGAGAAAAACACTTTTTTACCAGATAGCGTCCGACCATAAGACCTATTTGGATGCGTACTGACGAGATAAATACTTTATTTTCATATAGCGCAAGACGCATGCGACATACTTGGATGCGTACAGACGAGAAAAACACTTTTTTTCCAGATAGCACAAGTTGCATTCGACATACTTGGATGCGTACTGACGAGATAAACACTTTATTCTCAAATAGCGCAAGATGCATGCGACATACTTGGATGCGTACAGACGAGAAAAACACTTTTTTTCCAGATAGCGTCTGACCATAAGACCTATTTGGATGTGTACTGACAAGATAAACACTTTATTTTCATATAGCTCAAGACGCATGCGACATACTTGGATGCGTACAGATGAGAAAAACACTTTTTCTCAGAAAGCACAAGTCGCATTCGGCATACTTGGATGCGTACAGACGAGAAAAACACTTTTTTTCCAGATAGCGTCCGACCATAAAACCTATTTGGATGCGTACTGTCGAGATAAACACTTTAATTTTAAATAGCGCTAGACGCATGCGACATACTTGGATGCGTACAGATAAGAAAAACACTTTTTTTCCAGAATGCACAAGTCGCATTCGGCATACTTGGATGCGTACAGACGAGAAAAACACTTTATTTTCAAATAGCGCAAGACGCATGCGGCATACTTTGATGCGTACAGACGAGAAAAACACTTTTTTTCCAGATAGCACAAGTCGCATTCGACATACTTTGATGCGTACTGACGAGATAAACACTCTATTTTCAAATAGCGCAAGATGCATGCGACATACTTGGATGCGTACAGACGAGAAAAACACTTTTTTTCCAGATAGCGTCTGACCATAAGACCTATTTGTATGTGTATTGACAAGATACACACTTTATTTTCATATAGCGCAAGACGCATGCGACATACTTCGATGCGTACAGATGAGAAAAACACTTTTTCTCCAGAAAGCGTCCGACCATAAGACCTATTTGGATGCGTACTGACGAGATAAACACTTTATTTTCAAATAGCGCAAGACGCATGCGACATACTTGGATGCGTACTGACGAGATAAACACTTTATTTTCAAATAGCGCAAGACGCATGCGACATACTTGGATGCGTCCAGACGAGAAAAACAATTTTTTTCCAGATAGCGCAAGTCGCATGCGGCATACATGTATGCGTACAGACGAGAAAAACCCTTTTTTTCCAGTTAGCGTCCGACCATAAAACTTATTTGGATGCGTACTGACGAGATAAACACATTATTTTCAAATAGCGCAAGTCGCATGCGACATACTTGGATGCATACAGACAAGAAAAACACTTTTTTTCCAGATAGCGTCCGACCATAAGACGTATTTGGATGCGTACTGACGAGATAAACACTTTATTTTCATATAGCGCTAGACGCATGCGACATACTTGGATGCGTACAGATAAGAAAAACACTTTTTTTCCAGATAGCACAAATCGCATTCGACATACTTGGATGCGTACAGACGAGAAAAAACTTTATTTTCAAATAGCGCAAGACGCATGCGACATACTTGGATGCGTACAGATGAAAAAAACACATTTTTTCAGATAGCACAAGGCGCATTCGACATACTTGGATGCGTACAGACGACAAAAACACTTTATTTTCAAATAGCGCAAGATGCATGCGACATACTTGGATGCGTACAGACGAGAAAAAACCTTTTTTTCCAGATAGCGTCCGACCATAAGACCTATTTGGATGTGTACTGACAAGATAAACACTTTTTTTCCAGATAGCACAAGTCGCATGCGACATACTTGGATGCGTACAGATGAGAAAAACACTTTTTCTCCAGAAAGCCAGTCGCATTCGGCATCTTGGCGTACAGACCGAGAAAAACACTTTATTTTCAAATAGCGCAAGACGCATGCGACATACTTGGATGCGTACTGACGAAATAAACACTTTATTTTCAAATAGCGCAAGACGCATGCGGCATACTTTGATGCGTACAGACGAGAAAAACACTTTTTTTCCTGATAGCGTCCGACCATAAGACCTATTTGGATGCGTACTGACGAGATAAACACTTTATTTTCATATAGCGCAAGACGCATGCGACATACTTGGATGCGTACAGACGAGAAAAATACTTTTTTTCCAGATAGCGTCCGACCATAAGACCTATTTGGATGTGTACTGAAAGATTAAACACCTTTTTTCCAGATAGCACAAGTCGCATTCGACATACTTGGATGCGTACAGAAGAGAAAAAACATTTTTTACCAGATAGCGTCCGACCATAAGACCTATTTGGATGCGTACTGACGAGATAAATACTTTATTTTCATATAGCGCAAGACGCATGCGACATACTTGGATGCGTACAGACGAGAAAACACTTTTTTCCAGATAGCACAAGTTGCATTCGACATACTTGGATGCGTACTGACGAGATAAACACTTTATTCTCAAATAGCGCAAGATGCATGCGACATACTTGGATGCGTACAGACGAGAAAAACACTTTTTTTCCAGATAGCGTCTGACCATAAGACCTATTTGGGATGTGTACTGACAAGATAAATACTTTTTTTCATATAGCGCAAGACGCATGCGACATACTTGGATGCGTACAGATGAGAAAAACACTTTTTCTCCAGAAAGCACAAGTCGCATTCGGCATACTTGGATGCGTACAGACGAGAAAAAACACTTTTTTCCAGATAGCGTCCGACCATAAGACCTATTTGGATGCGTACTGTCGAGATAAACACTTTAATTTTAAATAGCGCTAGACGCATGCGACATACTGGAAGCGTACAGATAAGAAAAAACAGTTTTTTCCAGATAGCACAAATCGCATGCGACATACTTTGATGCGTACAGACGAGAAAAACCTTTTTTTCCAGATAGCGTCCGACCATAAGACCTATTTGGATGTGTACTAACGAGATAAAGACTTTATTTTCATATAGCGCAAGACGCATGCGACATACTTGGATGCGTACAAACGAGAAAAACACTTTTTTTCCAGATAGCGTCCGACCATAAGACCTATTTGGATGCGTACTGACGAGATAAATACTTTATTTTCATATAGCGCAAGACGCATGCGACATACTTGGATGCGTACAGATGAGAAAAACTTTTTCTCCAGAAAGCACAAGGCGCATTCGGCATACTTGGATGCGTACAGACGAGAAAAACACTTTTTTTCCAGATAGCACAAGTCGCATTCGACATACTTGGATGCGTACTGACGAGATAAACACTCTATTTTCAAATAGCGCAAGATGCATGCGACATACTTGGATGCGTACACACGAGAAAACACTTTTTTTCCAGATAGCGTCTGACCATAAGACCTATTTGGATGTGTACTGACAAGATACACACTTTATTTTCATATAGCGCAAGACGCATGCGACATACTTGGATGCGAACAGATGAGAAAAAACACTTTTTCTCAGAGAAGCAAAAGTCGCATTGGCATACTTGGATGCGTACAGACGAGAAAAACACTTTTTTTTTCAAATAGCGCAAGACGCATGCGACATATTTGGATGCGTACTGTCGAGATAAACACTTTAATTTCAAATATCGCTAGACGCATGCGACATACTTGGATGCGTACAGATAAGAAAAAAACTTTTTTCCAGATAGCACAAATCGCATTCGACATACTTGGATGCGTACAGACGAGAAAAAACACTTTATTTTCGAATAGCGCAAGACGCATGCGACATACTTTGATGCGTACAGACGAGAAAAACACCTTTTTTCCAGATAGCCTGCGACCATAAGACCTATTTGGATGTGTACTAACGAGATAAAGACTTTATTTTCATATAGCGCAAGACGCATGCGACATACTTGGATGCGTACAGACGAGAAAAACACTTTTTTTCCAGAAAGCGTTCGAACATAAGACCCTTTGAATGCGTACTGACGGGATAAACACTTTATTTTCAAATAGCGCAAGACGCATGCGACATACTTGGATGCGTACAAACGAGAAAAACACTTTATTTTCAAATAGCGCAAGACGCATGCGACATACTTTGATGCGTACAGACGAGAAAAACACTTTTTTCCAGATAGCGTCAGACCATAAGACCTATTTGGATGCGTACTGACGAGATAAACACTTTATTTTCAAATAGCGCAAGACGCATGCGACATACTTGGATGCGTACAGACGAGAAAAATTTTTTTTCCAGATAGCGTCCGACCATAAGACCTATTTGGATGCGTACTGACGAGGTAAACACTTTATTTTCATATAGCGCAAGACGCATGCGACATACTTGGATGCGTACAGACGAGAAAAACACTTTTTTCCAGAAAGCGTTCGACCATAAGACCTATTTGAATGCGTACTGACGAGATAAACACTTTATTTTCAAATAGCGCAAGACGCATGCGACATACTTGGATGCGTACAAACGAGGAAAAACACTTTATTTTCAAATAGCGCAAGACGCATGCGACATACTTTGATGCGTACAGACGAGAAAAACATTTTTTTCCAGATAGCGTCAGACCATAAGACCTGTTTGGATGCGTACTGACGAGATAAACACTTTATTTTCAAATAGCGCAAGACGCATGCGACATACTTGGATGCGTACAGACGAGAAAAACACTTTTTTTCCAGATAGCGTCCGACCATAAGACCTATTTGGATGCGTACTGACGAGATAAACACTTTATTTTCATATAGCGCAAGACGCATGCGACATACTTGATGCGTACAGACGAGAAAAACACCTTTTTTCCAGATAGCACAAGTCGCATTCGACATACTTGGACGCGTACTGACGAGATAAACACTTTATTTTCAAATAGCGCAAGACGCATGCGACATACTTGGATGCGTACAGACGAGAAAAACAATTTTTTTCCAGATAGCGCAAGTCGCTTGCGGCATACATGTATGCGTACAGACGAGAAAAACCCTTTTTTTCCAGTTAGCGTCCGACCATAAAACTTATTTGGATGCGTACTGACGAGATAAACACTTTATTTTCAAATGCGCAAGTCGCATGCGACATACTTGGATGCGTACAGACAAGAAAAACACGTTTTTTCCAGATAGCGTCCGACCATAAGACGTATTTGGATGCGTACTGACGAGATAAACACTTTATTTTCATATAGCGCAGACGCATGCGACATACTTGGATGCGTACAGATAAGAAAAAACATTTTTTTTTCCAGATAGCACAAATCGCATTCGACATACTTGGATGCGTAGAGACGAGAAAAACACTTTATTTTCAAATAGCGCAAGACGCATGCGACATACTTGGATGCGTACAGATGAGAAAAACACTTTTTTTCCAGATACCACAAGTCGCATTCGACATACTTCGATGCGTACAGACGAGAAAAACACTTTATTTTCAAATAGCGCAAGATGCGACATACTTGGATGCGTACTGACAAGATAAACACTTTTTTCCAGATAGCACAAGTCGCATTCGACATACTTGGATGCGTACAGACGAGAAAACACTTTATTTTCAAATAGCGCAAGATGCATGCGACATACTTGGATGCGTACAGACGAGAAAAAACACTTTTTTCCAGATAGCGTCCGACCATAAGACCTATTTGGATGCGTACTGACGAGATAAACACTTTATTTTCATATAGCGCAAGACGCATGCGACATACTTGGATGCGTACAGACGAGAAAAACAGTTTTTCCAGATAGCGCAAGTCGCATTGACATACTTGTGCGACGGAGAACCTTTTTCCACGCATCACACTTGGATGCGTACAGATGAGAAAAACACTTTTTTTCCAGAATGCGCAAGTCGCATTCGACATACTTGGATGCGTACACACAAGAAAAACACTTTATTTTCAAATAGCGCAAGACGCATGCGGCATACTTTGATGCGTACAGACGAGAAAAACAATTTTTTTCCAGATAGCGTCCGACCGTAAAGACTATTTGGATGCGTACTGACGAGATAAACACTTTATTTTCAAATAGCGCAAGACGCATGCGACATACTTGGATGCGTACAAACGAGAAAAAACACTTTTTTTCCAGATAGCGTCCGACCATAAGACCTATTTGGATGCGTACTGACGAGATAAACACTTTATTTTCATATAGCGCAAGACGCATGCGACATACTTGGATGCGAACAGACGAGAAAAACACTTTTTTTTCCAGATAGCACAAGTCGCATCCGACATACTTGGATGCGTACTGACGAGATAAACACTCTATTTTCAATTAGCGCAAGACGCATGCGACATACTTGGATGCGTACAGACGAGAAAAACACTTTTTTTCCAGATAGCGTCCGACCATAAGACCTATTTGGATGCGTACTGACGAGATAAACACTTTATTTTCATATAGCGCAAGACGCATGCGACATACTTGGATGCGTACAGATGAGAAAAACACTTTTTTCCAGATAGCGTCCGACCATAAGACCTATTTGGATGCGTACTGACGAGATAAACACTTTATTTTCATATAGCGCAAGACGCATGCGACATACTTGGATGCGTACAGACGAGAAAAACACTTTTTTCCAGATAGCACAAGTCGCATTCGACATACTTGGATGCGTACTGACGAGATAAACACTTTATTTTCATATAGCACAAGACGCATGCGACATACTTGGATGCGTACAGACGAGAAAAACAATTTTTTTCCAGATAGCGCAAGTCGCATGCGGCATACTTGGATGCGTACAGACGAGAAAAAACCTCTTTTTTTCCAGTTAGCGTCCGACCATAAGACTTATTTGGATGCGTACTGACGAGATAAACACTTTATTTTCAAATAGCGCAAGTCGCATGCGACATACTTGGATGCGTACAGTAAACGAGAAAACACACTTTTTTCCAGATAGCGTCTGACCATAAGACGTATTTGGATGCGTACTGACGAGATACAACACTTTATTTTCATATAGCGCTAGACGCATGCGACATACTTGGATGCGTACAGATGAAAAAAACACTTTTTTTCCAGATAGCACAAATCGCATTCGACATACTTGGATGCGTACAGACGAGAAAAAACTTTATTTTCAAATAGCGCAAGACGCATGCGACATATTTGGATGCGTACAGATGAGAAAAACACTTTTTTTCCAGATAGCACAAGCCGCATTCGACATTTACGTGATTACAGACGAGAAAACACTTCTTATTTTCAAATAGCGCAAGACGCATGCGACATACTTGGATGCGTACAGACGAGAAAAACACTTTTTTCCAGATAGCGGTCGCTTCGACATACTTGGATGCGTACTGACGAGATAAACACTTTATTTTCATATAGCGCAAGACGCATGCGACATACTTGGATGCGTACAGACGAGAAAAACACTTTTTTTCCAGATAGCGTCCGACCATAAGACCTATTTGGATGCGTACTGACGAGATAAAACACTTTATTTTCAAATAGCGCAAGACGCATGCGACATACTTGGATGCGTACAGACGAGAAAAACACTTTTTCCAGATAGCGCAAGCGCATGCGACATACTTTGATGCGTACAGACGAGAAAAACACTTTTTTTCCAGATTGCACAAGTCGCATTCGGCATACTTGGATGCGTACAGACGAGAAAAACACTTTATTTTCAAATAGCGCAAGACGCATGCGACATCTTTGATGCGTACAGACGAGAAAAACACTTTTTTTCCAGATAGCGTCCGACCAATAAGACCTATTTGGATGCGTACTGACGAGATAAACACTTTATTTTCAAATAGCGCAAGACGCATGCGACATACTTGGATGCGTACAGACGAGAAAAACACTTTTTTCCAGATAGCGTCCGACCATAAGACCTATTTGGATGCGTACTGACGAGATAAACACTTTATTTTCATATAGCGCAAGACGCATGCGACATACTTGGATGCGTACAGACGAGAAAAAACACTTTTTTTCCAGATAGCACAAGTCGCATTCGACATACTTGGATGCGTACTGACGAGATAAACACTTTATTTTCAAATAGCGCAAGACGCATGCGACATACTTGGATGCGTACAGACGAGAAAAACACTTTTTTTCCAGATAGCGTCCGACCATAAGACCTATATTTGGATGCGTACTGACAAGATAAACACTTTATTTTCATATAGCGCAAGACGCATGCGACATACTTGGATGCGTACAGATGAGAAAAACACTTTTTCTCCAGATAGCACAAGTCGCATTCGACATACTTGGATGCGTACAGAAGAGGAAAACACTTTATTTTCAAATAGCGCAAGACGCATGCGACATACTTTGATGCGTACAGACGAGAAAAACACTTTTTTTCCAGATAGCGTCCGACCATAAGACCTATTTGGATGCGTACTGACGAGATAAACACTTTATTTTCATATAGCGCAAGACGCATGCGACATACTTGGATGCGTACAGACGAGAAAAACACTTTTTTTCCAGATAGCGTCCGACCATAAGACCTATTTGGATGCGTACTGACGAGATAAACACTTTATTTTCATATAGCGCAAGACGCATGCGACATACTTGGATGCGTACTGACGAGATAAACACTTTATTTTCAAATAGCGCAAGACGCATGCGACATACTTGGATGCGTACAGACGAGAAAAACAATTTTTTCCAGATAGCGCAAGTCGCATGCGGCATACTTGGATGCGTACAGACGAGAAAAAACCTTTTTTTCCAGTTAGCGTCCGACCATAAAACTTATTTGGATGCGTACTGACGAGATAAACACTTTATTTTCAAATAGCGCAAGTCGCATGCGACATACTTGGATGCGTACAGACGAGAAAAACACTTTTTTTCCAGATAGCGTCCGACCATAAGACGTATTTGGATGCGTACTGACGAGATAAACACTTTATTTTCATATAGCGCAAGACGCATGCGACATACTTGGATGCGTACAGATAAGAAAAACACTTTTTTTCCAGATAGCACAAATCGCATTCGACATACTTGGATGCGTACAGACGAGAAAAACACTTTATTTTCAAATAGCGCAAGACGCATGCGACATACTTGGATGCGTACAGACGAGAAAAACACTTTTTTTCCAGATAGCACAAGGCGCACCCGACATACTTGGATGCGTACTGACGAGAAAAACACTTTATTTTCAAATAGCGCAAGATGCATGCGACATACTTGGATGCGTACAGACGAGAAAAACACTTTTTTTCCAGATAGCGTCCGACCATAAGACCTATTTGGATGCGTACTGACGAGATAAACACTTTATTTTCATATAGCGCAAGACGCATGCGACATACTTGGATGCGTACAGATGAGAAAAACACTTTTTCTCCAGATAGCACAAGTCGCATTCGGCATACTTGGATGCGTACAGACGAGAAAAACACTTTTTTTCCAGATAGCGTCCGACCATAAGACCTATTTGGATGCGTACTGACAAGATAAACACTTTATTTTCATATAGCGCAAGACGCATGCGACATACTTGGATGCGTACAGACGAGAAAAAACACTTTTTTTCCAGATAGCGTCCGACCATAAGACCTATTTGGATGCGTACTGACGAGATAAACACTTTATTTTCAAATAGCGCAAGACGCATGCGACATACTTGGATGCGTACAGACGAGAAAAACACTTTTTTCCAGATAGCGTCCGACCATAAGACCTATTTGGGCGTACTGACGAGATAAACACTTTATTTTCAATAGCGCAAGACGCATATGACATACTTGAATGCGTCCAGATAAGAAAAAATACCTTTTTTTCCAGATAGCACAAGTCGCATTCGGCATACTTGGATGCGTACAGACGAGAAAAACACTTTATTTTCAAATAGCGCAAGACGCATGCGACATACTTGGATGCGTACAGACGAGAAAAACACTTTTTTTCCAGATAGCGTCCGACTATGAGATCTATTTGGATGCGTACTGACGAGATAAACACTTTATTTTCAAATAGCGCAAGACGCATGCGACATACTTGGATGCGTACAGACGAGAAAACAACACTTTATTTCCAAATAGCGCAGGACGCATGCGACATACTTGGATGCGTACTGACGAGAAAAACACTTTATTTTCAAATAGCGCAAGACGCATGCGACATACTTGGATGCGTACAGACGAGAAAAAAACTTTTTTTCCAGATAGCGTCCGACCATAAGACCTATTTGGATGCGTACTGACGAGATAAACACTTTATTCTCAAATAGCGCAAGACGCATGCGACATACTTGATGCGTACTGACGAGAAAAACACTTTATTTTCAAATAGCGCAAGTCGCATGCGACATACTTGGATGCGTACAGACGAGAAAAACACTTTTTTCCAGATAGCGTCCGACCATAAGACCTATTTGGATGCGTACTGACGAGATAAACACTTTATTTTCAATAGCGCAAGACGCATGCGACATACTTGGATGCGTACAGACGAGAAAAACAATTTTTTCCAGATAGCGCAAGTCGCATGCGACATACTTGGATGCGTACTGACGAGAAAACAATTTATTTTCAAATAGCGCAAGACGCGTGCGACATACTTGGATGCGTACAGACGAGAAAAACACTTTTTTCCAGATAGCACAAGTCGCATTCGACATACTTGGATGCGTACAGACGAGAGAAAACACTTTATTTTCAAATAGCGCAAGACGCATGCGACATACTTTGGATGCGTACAGACGAGAAAAACACTTTTTTTCCAGATAGCGTCCGACCATAAGACCTATTTGGATGCGTACTGACGAGATAAACACTTTATTTTCATATAGCGCAAGACGCATGCGACATACTTGGATGCGTACAGATGAGAAAAAAAACTTTTTTTCCAGATAGCACAAGTCGCATTCGACATACTTGGATGCGTACAGACGAGAAAAAACACTTTATTTTCAAATAGCGCAAGACGCATGCGACATACTTGGATGCGTACTGACGAGATAAACACTTTAATTTCAAATAGCTAGACGCTGCGACATCTGGTGCGTACAGATAGAAAAACTTTTTTCCAGATAGCACAAATCGCATTCGACATACTTGGATGCGTACAGACGAGAAAAACACTTTATTTTCAAATAGCGCAAGACGCATGCGACATACTTTGATGCGTACAGACGAGAAAAACACTTTTTTTCCAGATAGCGTCCGACCATAAGACCTATTTGGATGTGTACTGACGAGATAAACGACTTTATTTTCATATAGCGCAAGACGCATGCGACATACTTGGATGCGTACAGACGAGAAAAACACTTTTTTTCCAGATAGCGTCCGACCATAAGACCTATTTGGATGCGTACTGACGAGATAAACACTTTATTTTCAAATAGCGCAAGACGCATGCGACATACTTGGATGCGTACAGACGAGAAAAACACTTTTTTTTCAAAGCGCAAGTCGCGACATACTTTGTGCGTACTGACGAGAAAACCTTTTTCAAATAGCGCAAGACGCATGCGACATACTTGGATGCGTACAGACGAGAAAAAACACTTTTTTCCAGATAGCGTCCGACCATAAGACCTATTTGGATGCGTACTGACGAGATAAACACTTTATTTTCAAATAGCGCAAGACGCATGCGACATACTTGGATGCGTACAGACGAGAAAAACACTTTTTTTCCAGATAGCACAAGTCGCATTCGACATACTTGGATGCGTACTGACGAGATAAACACTTTATTTTCAAATAGCGCAAGACGCATGCGACATACTTGGATGCGTACAGACGAGAAAAACACTTTTTTTCCAGATAGCGTCCGACCATAAGACCTATTTGGATGTGTACTGACAAGATAAACACTTTATTTTCATATAGCGCAAGACGCATGCGACATACTTGGATGCGTACAGATGAGAAAAACACTTTTTTTCCAGATAGCACAAGTCGCATTCGGCATACTTGGATGCGTACAGACGAGAAAAACACTTTATTTTCAAATAGCGCAAGACGCATGCGACATACTTGGATGCGTACAGATGAGAAAAACACTTTTTTTTCCAGATAGCACAAGTCGCATTCGACATACTTGGATGCGTACTGACGAGATAAACACTTTATTTTCCAATAGCGCAAGACGCATGCGACATACTTGGATGCGTACAGACGAGAAAAACACTTTTTTTCCAGATAGCGTCCGACCATAAGACCTATTTGGATGCGTACTGACAAGATAAACACTTTATTTTCATATAGCGCAAGACGCATGCGACATACTTGGATGCGTACAGACGAGAAAAACACTTTTTTTCCAGATAGCACAAGTCGCATTCGGCATACTTGGATGCGTACAGACGAGAAAAACACTTTATTTTCAAATAGCGCAAGACGCATGCGACATACTTGGATGCGTACTGTCGAGATAAACACTTTAATTTCAAATAGCGCTAGACGCATGCGACATACTTGGATGCGTACAGATAAGAAAAAAAACTTTTTTTTCCAGATAGCACAAGTCGCATTCGACATACTTGGATGCGCACAGCGAGAAAAACACTTTATTTTCAAATAGCGCAAGACGCATGCGACATACTTGGATGCGTACAGACGAGAAAAACACTTTTTTTCCAGATAGCGTCCGACCATAAGACCTATTTGGATGCGTACTGACGAGATAAACACTTTATTTTCAAATAGCGCAAGACGCATGCGACATACTTGGATGCGTACAGACGAGAAAAAACACTTTTTTTCCAGATAGCGTCCGACCATAAGACCTATTTGGATGCGTACTGACGAGATAAAAACTTTATTTTCATATAGCGCAAGACGCATGCGACATACTTGGATGCGTACAGACGAGAAAAACACTTTTTTTCCAGATAGCGCTCCGACCATAAGACATATTTGGATGCGTACTGACGAGATAAACACTTTATTTTCAAATAGCGCAAGACGCATGCGACATACTTGGATGCGTACAGATGAGAAAAAACTTTTTCTCCAGATAGCACAAGTCGCATTCGGCATACTTGGATGCGTACAGACGAGAAAACACTTTATTTTCAAATAGCGCAAGACGCATGCGACATACTTGGATGCGTACAGACGAGAAAAATTTTTTTCCAGATAGCGTCCGACCATAAGACCTATTTGGATGCGTACTGGCGAGATAAACACTTTATTTTCAAATAGCGCAAGACGCATGCGACATACTTGGATGCGTACAGACGAGAAAAACACTTTTTTTCAGATAGCGTCCGACCATAAGACCTATTTGGATGCGTACTGACAAGATAAACACTTTATTTTCATATAGCGCAAGACGCATGCGACATACTTGGATGCGTACAGACGAGAAAAGACACTTTTTTCCAGATAGCACAAGTCGCATTCGACATACTTGGATGCGTACTGACGAGATAAACACTCTATTTTCAAATAGCGCAAGATGCAAGCGACATACTTGAATGCGTACAGACGAGAAAAACACTTTTTTTCCAGATAGCACAAGTCGCATTCGACATACTTGGATGCGTACTGACGAGATAAACACTTTATTTTCATATAGCGCAAGTCGCATGCGGCATACTTGGATGCGTACAGACGAGAAAAACACTTTTTTTCCAGATAGCGCAAGACGCATGCGACATATTTGGATGCGTACTGACGAGAAAAACACTTTATTTTCAAATAGCGCAAGACGCATGCGACATACTTGGATGCGTACAGACGAGAAAAACACTTTTTTTCCAGATAGCGTCCGACCATAAGACCTATTTGGATGCGTACTGACGAGATAAACACTTTATTTTCAAATAGCGCAAGACGCATGCGACATACTTGGATGCGTACAGACGAGAAAAACACTTTTTTCCAGATAGCATCCGACCATAAGACCTATTTGGATGCGTACTGACGAGAAAAACTCTTTATTTTCAAATAGCGCAAGACGCGTGCGACATACTTGGATGCGTACAGACGAGAAAAACACTTTTTTCCAGATAGCACAAGTCGCATTCGACATACTTGGATGCGTACTGACGAGATAAACACTTTATTTTCAAATAGCGCAAGACGCATGCGACATACTTGATGCGTACAGACGAGAAAAACTTTTTCCAGATGCCAAGTCGCATGGCATACTTGGATGCGTACAGACGAGAAAAACACTTTATTTTCAAATAGCGCAAGAGCGCTGCGACATACTTGGATGCGTACAGACGAGAAAAACACTTTTTTTCCAGATAGCGCAAGACGCATGCGACATACTTGGATGCGTACAGACGAGAAAAAACACTTTATTTTCAGATAGCGCAAGACGCATGCGACATACTTGGATGCGTACAGACGAGAAAAACACTTTTTTTCCAGATAGCACAAGTCGCATTCGACATACTTGGATGCGTACTGACGAGATAAACACTTTATTTTCAAATAGCGCAAGATGCATGCGACATACTTGGATGCGTACAGACGAGAAAAACACTTTTTTTCCTGATAGCACAAGTCGCATTCGACATATTTGGATGCGTACTGACGAGATAAACACTTTATTTTCATATAGCGCAAGACGCATGCGACATACTTGGATGCGTACAGACGAGAAAAAACTTTTTCCAGATAGCGCAAGCGCATACGGCATACTGGATGCGTACAGACGAGAAAACCCTTTTTTTCCAGTTAGCGTCCGACCATAAGACTTATTTGGATGCGTACTGACGAGATAAACACTTTATTTTCAAATAGCGCAAGTCGCATGCGACATACTTGGATGCGTACAGACGAGAAAAACACTTTTTTCCAGATAGCGTCCGACCATAAGACGTATTTGGATGCGTACTGACGAGATAAACACTTTATTTTCATATAGCGCAAGACGCATGCGGCATACTTGGATGCGTACAGACGAGAAAAACACTTTTTTTTCCAAATAGCGCAAGACGCATGCGACATATTTGGATGCGTACTGACGAGAAAAACACTTTATTTTCAAGTAGCGCAAGACGCATGCGACATACTTGGATGCGTACAGACGAGAAAAACACTTTTTTTCCAGATAGCGTCCGACCATAAGACCTATTTGGATGCGTACTGACGAGATAAACACTTTATTTTCAAATAGCGCAAGACGCATGCGACATACTTGGATGCGTACAGACGAGAAAAACACTTTTTTCCAGATAGCGTCCGACCATAAGACCTATTTGGATGCGTACTGACGAGAAAAACTCTTTATTTTCAAATAGCGCAAGACGCGTGCGACATACTTGGATGCGTACAGACGAGAAAAACACTTTTTTTCCAGATAGCACAAGTCGCATTCGACATACTTGGATGCGTACTGACGAGATAAACACTTTATTTTCAAATAGCGCAAGACGCATGCGACATACTTGGATGCGTACAGATGAGAAAAATATTTTTTTTCCAGAATGCACAAGTCGCATTCGGCATACTTGGATGCGTACAGACGAGAAAAACACTTTATTTTCAAATAGCGCAAGATGCATGCGACATACTTGGATGCGTACAGACGATAAAAACACTTTTTTTCCAGATAGCGCAAGACGCGTGCGACATACTTGGATGCGTACAGACGAGAAAAACACTTTTTTTCCAGATAGCGCAAGACGCATGCGACATACTTGGATGCGTACAGACGAGAAAAACACTTTTTTTTCAGATAGCGCAAGACGCGTGCGCATACTTGATGCGTACAGACGAGAAAAACACTTTTTTCCAGGTAGCACAAGTCGCATTCGACATACTTGGATGCGTACAGACGAGAAAAACACTTTATTTTCAAATAGCGCAAGACGCATGCGACATACTTGGATGCGTACAGACGAGAAAAACACTTTTTTCCCGAATAGCGTCCGACCATAAGACCTATTTGGATGCGTACTGACGAGATAAACACTTTATTTTCAAATAGCGCAAGACGCATGCGACATACTTGGATGCGTACAGACGAGAAAAACACTTTTTTCCAGATAGCATCCGACCATAAGACCTATTTGGATGCGTACTGACAAGATACACACTTTATTTTCATATAGCGCAAGACGCATGCGACATACTTGGATGCGTACAGACGAGAAAAACACTTTTTTTCCAGATAGCACAAGTCGCATTAGACATACTTGGATGCGTACTGACGAGATAAACACTTTATTTTCAAATAGCGCAAGATGCATGCGACATACTTGGATGCGTACAGACGAGAAAAACACTTTTTTTCCAGATAGCGTCTGACCATAAGACCTATTTGGATGTGTACTGACAAGATAAAAACTTTATTTTCATATAGCGCAAGACGCATGCGACATACTTGGATGCGTACAGATGAGAAAAACACTTTTTCTCCAGAAAGCACAAATCGCATTCGGCATACTTGGATGCGTACAGAAGAGAAAACACTTTATTTTCAAATAGCGCAAGACGCATGCGACATACTTGGATGCGTACAGACGAGAAAAAAAATTTTTTTTCCAGATAGCGAAGTCGCATGCGACATACTTGGGTGCGTACTGACGAGAAAAACTCTTTATTTTCATATAGCGCAAGACGCATGCGACATACTTGGATGCGTACAGATGAGAAAAACACTTTTTTTCCAGATAGCACAAGTCGCATTAGACATATTTGGATGCGTACAGACGAGAAAAACACTTTATTTTCAAATAGCGCAAGACGCATGCGACATACTTGGATGCGTACAGATGAGAAAAATACTTTTTTTCCAGAATGCACAAGTCGCATTCGGCATACTTGGATGCGTACTGACGAGATAAACACTTTATTTTCAAATAGCGCAAGATGCATGCGACATACTTGGATGCGTACAGACGAGAAAAACACTTTTTTTCCAGATAGCGTCTGACCATAAGACCTATTTGGATGTGTACTGACAAGATAAACACTTTATTTTCATATAGCGCAAGACGCATGCGACATACTTGGATGCGTACAGATGAGAAAAACACTTTTTCTCCATAAAGCACAAGTCGCATTCGGCATACTTGGATGCGTACAGACGAAAAAAACCCTTTTTTTCGAGATAGCGTCCGACCATAAGACCTATTTGGATGTGTACTGACGAGATAAAGACTTTATTTTCATATAGCGCAAGACGCATGCGACATACTTGGATGCGTACAGATGAGAAAAACACTTTTTCTCCATATAGCACAAGTCGCATTCGGCATACTTGGATGCGTACAGACGAGAAAAACACTTTATTTTCAAATAGCGCAAGACGCATGCGACATACTTGGATGCGTACAGACGAGAAAAACATTTTTTTCCAGATAGCGTCCGACCATAAGACCTATTTGGATGTGTACTGACGAGATAAAGACTTTATTTTCATATAGCGCAAGACGCATGCGACATACTTGGATGCGTACAGACGAGAAAAACACTTTTTTTCCAGATAGCGTCCGACCATAAGACCTATTTGGATGTGTACTGACAAGATAAACACTTTATTTTCATATAGCGCAAGACGCATGCGACATACTTGGATGCGTACAGATGAGAAAAACACTTTTTTCTCCAGAAAGCACAAGTCGCATCGGCATACTTGAGCGTACAGACGAGAAAAACACTTTTTTTCCAGATAGCGTCCGACCATAAGACCTATTTGGATGCGTACTGTCGAGATAAACACTTTAATTTCAAATAGCGCTAGACGCATGCGACATACTTGGATGCGTACAGATAAGAAAAAACACTTTTTTCCAGATAGCACAAATCGCATTCGACATACTTGGATGCGTACAGACGAGAAAAACACTTTATTTTCAAATAGCGCAAGACGCATGCGACATACTTGGATGCGTACAGATGAGAAAAACACTTTTTTTCCAGATAGCGTCCGACCGTAAGACCTATTTGGATGCGTACTGACGAGATAAACACTTTATTTTCAAATAGCGCAAGACGCATGCGACATACTTGGATGCGTACAAACGAGAAAAACACTTTTTTCCAGATAGCGTCCGACCATAAGCTGAGCTCTGAGCTCTGAGTTATCGTGATTCTCTTTCGTTACCGTACCGATATCGTGACGCGGAAGATCGCGCCTGGCCAATTTCGCTCTCCTTGGGGAGGCTTGTAAGATACCGTACGTTACCATAATTTTAAGATACCGCTTTCAGAAGTTATATCTTTAATTCTCGTATCGACCAAAGCTTGCACGCTACCTCCTCGGGATCGGCATTCTCGAGGTGGGCAACGGCGTGACAATATATATATTGTATTAACCAGTCAGAATTTAATTTTTTACCGTAAATTCTTCCCTGTATATTCTGACTGATAAACGATCCTCTGAACGATTGTAACACCCGCGAGAATATATACATATACACACAGATACTCACTCACGCATAGCTACAACTGCTAAAATGTTTTTCTTTCTTTGTTTCTTTTATAATGTATATGTATTTTTAATTTAATATATAATTATTTAACCCATTAATATTTAATTATTTAACCCATTTTATTATTTTCTCTTCCCCAAAATCCTGAGATCACACTAGGTCCTATCCCGCGTAATAAGGATTAAATTCCTTTAGAAAAGAGACCACCGAACGAATAGACTTAAAAACGCAGGGTTAAAGAAACCTTCGGTCGCTGACCTGTGTCAGGCCCTTCACATTCGTTCGATCCGATCCATACACACGCCAGAATAAAGTGTGTCATGGGGTAAAGTAAATTATGTTCTTCCATATGGCCCATCCATTCTAAGATCTGACCGTAACATACTGATAAATTTTGAGGGGCTCGTCCGGGATTGAAAAGTGATCTTAGAAATGGAAAGGAATGTAAAAGTCTCAATAAAAATTTAAAAATCCTTTTAAAGACAATTCTTCTTGAGAGAAAAATATATTGAAATTAAATTTAAACCTAAATTTATATCAGGTATTCAAATTTATATCAGATTTATATCTTTGAATTATACACACTATACACCTATTCCGATAGCAACTCCTAAATCTATTTCAAAACAAATCTATTTTAGTTTCTGGATATTAAAACAATTTTTTTATTATTTATTTTTATTTCATAATGTTAATATATATATATATCCTAGCCAAAATCTGATGATTTTCTCGATATAATTATTAATCAAAACTAAAAACTAAATAAAATTTGTATGTAAAGAAATTTATAAATTTGTATTTTTATTTTATTTATTATTATATTTTAATTTGTAAATTTTTAAATTTGTGTTAAAGTAATAGGAAATAATTCCAAAACAAGGTCCTATCAAAATCCTTTTGCTATGTTGAAATACGCTGTTAAAACTGTTCCTTTCTTTGACGGTAATAACATTCCACTAAATTACTTTATCGAAGGATGTGAAGAAATAAAATCTATGTTACCTGAAGAAGTAGAATCGCAATTTACTAAAATCATAAGAACTAGAATAACTGAAGAAGCTCGACGAACTGTACAGGATCAATTTTTTAGTAGTGTATTGCAATTTACATCCTATTTAAAACAAATTTACGGTCCTTTGAAAAATGTTTATCAATTGCAAGGAAAATTAGGATGTATTTATCAAAAAGACGAAGAAGACGTAATTAGTTATGTTAGTAGAATTAAAACTTTTGGAAAACAAATCTTAGAAACATATCAATAGAAAAAGTTCTAGAAAAAGTTTCGCCTGATGAAAATATTAAAATTAGGTGTTACGTCCAAGGGACTTCACGATTCTTTTCTTTCTCATATCTGGCACACATGTGCACGACTTCCAAAATCGTTAATGACAGTTAAAATTGAAATAGGATTCTCAGTAAATCAAAACGACAGTCAGATATTAATAGTCTATAAAAAATAGTATCTGGTCAACTAAGGCGCCAGTCAATCAGACGAATTTGATATTTTTCGATCACTTAAAAACTCATAAAATCTAAAGAAGCCATAGAAAATAAAAGAAACTATTCATGAAACGCGAGTGACCGGACGTCGCGATGCGTACCCATTTTTTATTTCAAAAGGGTAGTAAAAGTCATCCCTTGTCTTTAACAGACGCATCCTGCAAAGCATAAATTACTATCACCACCGATACTGAGAATCCTAAATTCCTCCGTTTTGGAAGATGCGCTTCAATTCGCGAACGAATGTAATAAAATTCTGATTTGTTACATTTGTTCTAAAATACTCATAAGTGAAGGCAGGGAAGAGACTATGGAAATCTAATGAAAATTTTTATTCGTCAACTCCCCGTTTTCCTCACATTAGAAGAGGATAATCCAAAAACGGTATATAAGCGCGAACTTCGAACGAATCGATATATATTCACGTACGTTCATTCATTCATTCATATTCATATTCCTTCATTTATATTCCTTAAGTCTTCATTGTCATTATTATCGAGTCAGTGCCAGTTCAATAAAAACCCTGTCATCCTCAACGCCAAGAAGGGCCATCAGCAGTAACTATCGAGTCAGTTAAAAAATCTTCATCCTCGACACCAAGAGGTGGCCTCCAGCAAACACTACGTCAGCTTGCGCTAATTCTCGTGCTCTACAAATAGTAAGTTTTCGTTTTGTTTTACGAACTTCCTCCCCCGTTTACTTCTTCTACTTATTTAATCGCTTCGCTAGTGGAACCCGCTTCGAAGAAATCCACTAGAACCCAAGCAAAGCGACTCCGGTACCGTCGCAATCGCCGTACTCGCCGATTGCTGGCTCGGGCTGTGGCCGACCCTTCTTTCATATTGAACGTAAACGAAATAAACACTCACCTTCCTATCGCTCGAATCGTCCTAAGCAATATCCAAAGGGATATCCGAGACTCCTCATGCCCGTCCCCTCAAGCTTCTCCTTCTAATTATTCCCCGTATCTATCTCCTGGAACTCTTCTTCCTAGTTACTCTCCCGTGTACAACACGGAAACTGACTATCCTTCTGATTTCCCACCGTTATCGCTCTTTCCTTCTCCACCCCACGAATCAACTTTAGATCCTCCCGATTTTGACTAGATCCCCTTCAATACAAACACACATACTCACACACACGCGCGCACGCGCTCATTTAATATTGTATCATTTAAGCTCGTATAAAATTGTGATTAATTGTTTATACCTTTCCTTTCTTATTATAATGTATAATAAATTTAATTAAACTTATTCTTTCGCGTTCAACTCAATCGATCCCCCCTCCTCACTCACGCTCCTGAATCGCACTTGGTCCCGTCCCGGGTAAAAAGGATTAAGTTCCTTTATCAAAAAGAGAACCGTCGAGCGGGCATTCGGACTAAAAATAGCATAAGATCGACCCTTGCGGTCGTTGACCTATCTTTGGCTCCCCCGCAGGCACGCTGGATCCGAGACATCTGTCCTTAAGGCACCTGCTCTTGGAATACAACTGTTACGCTCTTCCGTCGACCCATCTTTCCTCGGGCCTGGACGTAACATAGGAAAGAATATGTGAATGTTTCATAAAAGGGTTGAAGCCTAATATAGAACAAAAAATTACCAGAAATCTAAACATAGAAGACTCCATTGCCGTTTTGAGGATTAAATGAGAACTACGAGAGATAATAAAGGAGTAAGCATGTAAAATCTGCCCTTGATCATTCAGAGCTAACATTAATGTCACAAGTTAGTACCAATATATAAAACTTTCTACCAAATATTATTTTAAAAAATTCATTTTAAAAAACTATCCCCGATCTTCATCAGTCCTGGTCGGGGTAGTTTCTGAAAAAGCGGCGAGGGTACAAAAGCTACAATTTTATATTTTGGTAGTACAAATTATGCCACGTCGAATGTACTAGTAGCGATTGATTCTGCTAATGGGAACGATACTTTACTCTTGAGACTGATGAGAATCGGTAGTAGTTTTTGAATAATCGGAGAGGGTACAAAATCTAAAATTCTATATTTTGATAGTACAAATTATGCCACGTCGAATGTGCAAGTAGCGATTCATTCTGCTAATGGAAACGAGTACTTTATTCTTAAAATTGATAAGGCTAAATTCAATTGGGGGTTGATTGAAGCAGAAGGGATGAATATATTAATTTTTTTTTGATGATACAAATTAGTACAAATTCAGTCCGTTATATTTCTGTACTTGATTTTCTTTTTTTGTTTTTTTTTTTATTGTGGTCCTGCTGACTTAATATTAAAGTAGCAGTGTCATGATTTTTTTCGAAATTGCACAGAGTACAAAATTATTATTAGTGGTACAAATTAGTACAAAATAGGTACTAAATAATGTGATAGATTTGATGTGATTTTGCTAATTTGGTCCTGCTAGCTTAACAGAAGTGCACTGCACTGTGCTTAAGCCGGAGTGACGCGACGCTTACGATTTTCGTATTTTTAACTATGTTCCACCATTTTAAAAATTTAAAAAAAAATGTATGTTATAGTGGACACTTAAGAAAAATTTTCGTAAAAATTTCAAAATGGTACCTCTAAAATATCACCCTCAAAAAAAATATTCAAAAATTCAAAAATTTTTTTTGGTGTTTTTTTGGCAAACATTTTGGAAATTTTTTTTGTTAATTAGTTTTATTAGTGTACATATATTTTTTTCATCAAAATCGGTCAAGTGGTTTTCGAGAAAAATACATTTTTTGATTTTACTTTCTCCCTCCATAACTCTTAAAAAAATGAATTTTTTAAAATAATATTTGGTAAAAAGTTTTATCATATTGGTACTAACTTGTGACATTAATGTCAGCTCTGTATGATCAAGGGCAGATTTTACATGCTTACTCCACTAGGTCCTTTGTGACAGAAGCAAGACGCCAACTTAAGTCAAAATATTATACTAAGTAGAAGAGTTACATTATACTAACTGGTTGCAGAAAACATGTCAATTCTGTTTTAAAATAGGACATATAGCCAATAACTGTAAGAAATTCACTCAATTTTCTTCGCAAGTTTACAACAAGATAAATTTGGAAACCAAAATATTAATATGTCAAATTTGCAAAAGACGCGGACATAATGCTGATAATTGTCCCCTACGTAATCTTCGATACCGTCAATCCATAAATATAATACGAGAGGAAGTTATCTTGTGTCAATTATGTTCAAAATCAGGGGGCCTGTTACGGTTTTGAATTTACTCACGTTTCACATTATCATTTCACGTGACTCTGGTCACTCAATTATGGAACAGTTAAGAAAATGTGAAGTAACTAGGTATTTCCGGTAATAATAATCTCACATTTTCATAAATTCACTTATGACCATAAAGCGTAAAAAAAGTAAGGTTAAATAAGAGATACCCCGATAGAAAATAGAGATCGGGGATTAGTAAATGAATTCGGATTTAAATTGAAGCCGGATATTTTCGACGGAAGTGTTCCATTGAGAGAATATTTCGCGCAGTTTAATTTAATAGCGCGAGCTAACGGGAGCGATTCTCTAAAAACGGTTGCTTTCACATCGAATCTGAGAGGAAAGGCGCGTTCGGTTTTGGACGGTGTTTGCGAGATCGAAGACCTCTCTTTCGGCGAGCTGAAAAATAAATTGGAACTCCGATTCGGGGAGGGATTTGGCACAAACTTATTATACGCAATTCATGAACTGAAAACAAAAATCGGATGAAGATTTGCCTTCTCTGTCCGCCGATATAGAAAGATTATCGCGGTTGGCGTATCCGGAGTGCTCTCATAAGGTGAGAGATAAAATCGCGTGCACGCAATTCATTTCCGCATTATCCGATGGTTTTCTGAGAAGGACATTGCAGTTGGAAAGTGTCTCTTCATTAAAATCCGCCGTAGAGAGAGCGGTAAAGGTTATCCAGGAAAATTGTTTTCCGAAAAGACAAGAAAATCGAAACGCTAGCGGTTTTAAAAGAAATTTTAATTTAAATAATAAGGAGTGTAATTTTAATAAAGGTAAAAATGGAAAGGATAACAATAACGGTAATAAGAAAAATTTTAGTAAGAACGGGGGATATTTTGACAAAAATAAGAATTCCCAAAAGAACGGGGATCAACGCAAAGGGTGTTGGAGCTGTGGCTCCTTGGAGCACTTCCGTTCTGAATGTCCTTCGCTTACGGAGGGAAACAAGGATTAGTCGTACTTACTGGGGCAAGTTCGACGAGCATGCGGAAAGCCTCAGATGAAAAATATATTAAATATGTAAATAAATGTAACAATTTATCCAAAAGTAAAAAATTATTTTATTTTAAAGGTTTTATTGATGAACAGAATTGTGTTTTTAAAATAGATTCGGGCTCGGATGTCTCGTTAGTTAGATGTAGCTTGATTAGGATGCCGAAAGGGCAAATCCCTCTGGATAATTCTATTTAATTGAAGTATCTGACTGGAGAGAAAGTCTCCGTTAAATTTAAAACGGTTGTGTTAGTCGAATTAGGAATATTTGATCGAACATCCTGTTTTTATAGCTGATATGGTTGAAGATTGTTAGGAGCTGATTTCTTTTCAGCAATAAACAGGGAAGATTTTCGAGTCAATCTTTGGAAAAGTCGTTTTATGTGAGCAGGGGCAATTTGTTTGTTCGCGGATTAAAAGCTGCTTTAACGAAGTTCCTCAATTTTTAAAAGAAATTTTCGAAAGGGAATCTGAAAATTTGACGGAAGAGCAGAAAGATTTCTTTTCGCCCAGTTCTTAGCTGAATTCCAGGATATTTTCTCTGATGGAATTGTAGCCGGGAATTGTAATGTAGTCGAGCATTCTATTAATGTGACTAATTCTAATCCTATTAAACAGGCTCCCCGTCGTATCTCTCTGAAGATGAGAAGGGAAGTTGAACAGATTCTTGAGGATATGAAGCGTCAAAAGGTTATCGAAGAGTCTCAAAGTCCTTGGGTTTCTCCTGCGGTGATGGTAAAGAAGAAGGACGGTTCCATTAGATTTTGTATGGACTAACGGAAATTAAATTCGGTGACTTCAAAGGCTTTATATCCAATACCACGAATAGACGATATGCTTGATCAGTTATCCGGAAACTCTTGGTATTCTCCTAGATTTAAAGAGTGGATATTGGCAGGTTAAAATTCGTCCTGAGGATAAGGAAAAAACGGCTTTCTCTATTGGAAACGGTTTATGGCAGTTTACCATTATGCCTTTCGGTTTATGTAATGCTCCTGCCACTTTCGAACTCTTAATGGAGAAGGTATTGCAACAGTTGTTATTTAAAATATGTCTATTGTATATTTAGATGATGTTATCATTTTCAGTAGCAGTTTTGAGGAAATGTTGGGCCGTCTGAAACAAGTTTTCTTGCGTTTACGCTTGGCTAATTTGAAATTGAATCCAAAGAAGTGCTTTTTCTTTAAGAGAGAGATTAAATATTTAGATCATATTATTTCTGAAAAGGGGATTACTATGGATCCAGAGAAAATTTCTTCTATTAAGGATTGGCCAATTCCCCGCACCAAGAAGCAAGTCCGTAGTTTTCTGGGATTCTGTTCTTATTATAGGCAATTTGTTAAGGGATTTTCTCTGATAGCAAAACCATTATTTTCATTGACTGAGAATATTAGGAAATTTGTTTGGTTTGAGCAATGTGATGCCGCTTTTAGGGAATGGAAAAAACATTTGATGTCTTTTCCAATTTTATCTTTTCCAAAGGATGAGGGACAGTTTATCCTCGACACCGATGCTTCAAATCACGGGATCGGTGCTGTATTATCTCAACTTCAAGATGGTGTGGAGAAAGTCATTGCTTATTACAGTCGTATTCTCAGCAAGTCGGAAAGGAATTATTGTGTTACGTGCCGGGAATTGCTTGCTGTGGTGGAGTCTTTAAGGAATTTTCATCATTACTTTTACGGAAACAAATTCTTGATCAGGACTGATCATATCTCCTTGCGTTGGTTATTATCGTTTAGGAATCTGGAAGGTCAATTAGCTCGCTGGATGGAGCGTATTCAGCAATATGATTTTGAGATTATTCATCGGAAAGGGAAGTTGCATGAAAATGCTGACGGACTATCTAGGTGACCTTGTGAGGAGAGTGGTTGGTAAGTATTGTGGTAAAATAGATTCTAGGGAGGAAGAGTTGGTCGGAAGAATAGTTCTAGAGGGGACCGAAAATTGGAGAAAAGATCAGTTGGAAGATCCGACGTTGGGTAGGTTTCTTCGCGGAAAAGAGATGGACCGACATCCTCTTTGGCAAGAGATTGTTTCTGAAGGGGCACCTAGTAAGCTCTATTGGTCATTATGGGATTCCCTGGAACTTAGAGACGGAGTTCTTTATAGAAGGTGGGAATCTCCAAATTTGAAAACTAGCATTTTTCCAGAATAGTACCGCAAAAAAGTTTCTCAGATTTTAAAGAAGGCTCACGACTCTCCTACCGGAGAGCACTTTGGGGTAAATAAGACCCTCGGTAAGATTCGTAAGAGATTTTATTGGGATTTTACTTGTAAACAAGATGTTGAGGATTGGTGTAGGTCGTGTAGAGTTTGTATAGCTAAAAAGGGTCCGATAAAGAAAAATCTTCTATGCAAATTTATAATGTCGGAGCTCCATTTGAAAGGGTGCAGATGGACATCCTAGGTTCATTTCCTACGTCTTCAGCAGGAAATAAATATTTATTGGTTAGGTTCTGCGATTGCTTTACTAAATGGGTGGAAGCGTTTCCATTAAAGAATATAAGAACTTCCACTATCGCGAAGGTCTTTGTGAACCAGGTAATTTCTAGATTTGGTGTCCCTTCGGAGTTGCATACGGATCAAGGAAGAAATTTTGATTCGCGAATCTTTGATCATGAGTTGTCTCATTTATTAGGAATTAGGAAAACTCGTACTACTCCGTTTCATCCGCAATCTAACGGGATGGTGGAGCGACATCATCGGACATTAACGGAATATTCGGCTAAATTTGTTTCTGATAACCAGCGCGATTGGGATCGTTGGTTAGGAATGAGTCTTCTAGGTCTGCCAAACATGAGACCACGGGAATAACTCCAGCTGAGTTGTGTCTAGGGGGAGATTTGAAATTACCTCTAGATCTTCTTCGTGGAAACCCGCTTGGGAGTGAGGAATTTTCGGAAGAAAACTATGTTTCGAAATTGAAACAAAAGTTGAATAAGATCCATAGCGAAGTCAGGCAACAGTTGAACATGAAATCTTTAAGAGCGAAAGCTTTGTATGACCGCAAAGCCCGTCGAATATGTTTCGAGCCTAGTCAGAAGGTGTGGTTGTTCAATCCTCGAAGAATTAAAGGAAAAACTCCTAAATTGCAAAGCAATTGGGAAGGACCCTACGAGGTCGTCAAAAAATTGAACGATGTTGTTTATTGTATTAGGAAATAGAAATAAAATTGTTCACTTAGATAGATTAGCTTCCCATTTTGAAAGACGAGAATAGACTTTAGGGAGATATTGTCATACATCCGAGACCCGATTAGTATACCGTAGAATTCGAGACCTTAATGAAAAAATTTTATTTCTAGTTACTCGTTTGGTTTTATTTATTTTCAAGGAAAGAGATGCTGAGTTGCATCTGAATTGCGTTGGAGCGTCTAGCCGGCTTAAGGACGGTTGAACGGGAGTTTTAAGTCAATAGTTGAAGACAGCTTCTCCCGCGGTTTTTGGGCCGTGGTTTTCCCGCGGGATGGAAAGCAAATGCCGAGGTAGGGGTTTGAGGAGTCCCTTATGGACGATGGGTCCACGGCGATTCCCCCCCCTCTTATCCGAAGACACGAAACACCAGCCGAGGAAATTGGAAGTTTTGAATTTTAAAAAACATCATTGGATGTGTATCACATCGATGGAGATTAGAGCGTGTCGCTTGGTACCCTGTAGCAGCAGTTCAGGCTAAAGCAGGGAGACACGGCTGATTTTCCGGAAATCGACTAGCCATGGTTCTACGGAGTCGTTCGCTACTTTTAGCAAGAGCTAAAATAAGAACAAGACTCGGGATCCTTCAATGGCGTTTACGAATTGTCGGGACGACAATCTTAGAAGACGGGGGGAGTGTTGCGTCTCCGTGTTTCTTTCCTGCGGATTACTTGGACACCCGTAATGGATCCATTCGGCAGAAGATCGCGTTGCCAAGAGGTTGTTGACAGTAGCAGCTGTCAATTTAGTCGGGAGCCAGCTGTCAAGTTGCGTGGACATGTTTTCCGTACAGAGCCGATCTGTTATTTACATTGTGTTTCTGTGTTCTGAGTTACTGTTTGTGTTACTATTGAGTGGTTTATTAAAGTTCTTAGTTCTCTGAAAGAGTGTGTTCATTTCGCGCGACTCGCGAGCCGGCATTTTCTCCGCACGTCTTTCGATTAATATCGAAATCCTCGGCGCAGGCGTAACATTATAATCAACATTACTTAAGATATTCTTACAATCAAAATAAAAATTTTTTAAATAATCAAATTTTTCTTTTTCAAAAAGTATTTTCTTTAAAGATTTTCAATCTTTCTTGTTTAATTTTAGTATTCTCACGCATTAATTGTACAGCTGCACTAGGATTTTTCTTTATTACTCATAGCTAAAAATTAAAAAAAATTAAAATATGATATTGTTTAAATCTAATTTATGTTGATATTAAAAAAAATTACAAATGTAATTAATAACAATACCTTTGTCTGATACTCGTTCAGGAATAACATGCTTACATAGTTCGGGACTTGTATTTTCCTTTTCTAAAATAATATCATCTATTTCTTTAATGTCATTAAAATCAACATTATATTGAGAACAATTATTTTTTTTTGTCTCCTGTAAATATTAATTTTTAATTTTCTATTATTAATAACACATGAACATTTTATTTGTTAATAAAAATATAATGATTTTACTTACTTGTGCTTAAAAATCTGGATCATAAATTCTATTTGTAGATGTTGACGTATTTTTTATCATATCATCGATCTTGTTTGTAGCTAATGTAAAAATAAATTTCTGGAAATATTATTGAATTTAATTATAAGATACAAATATTATTTATTTTACATTCATCATATCTCTATTATTCATATTAAAAATATATTATTAATCATTAATAATATCATAAAATACAGTATATATTGTACATATATTATACATATATATTATACGTACTCTTTTCGTTTGCATAGAATTAGATGTTCTTTTAATTCAACTTCTTGCGTTTCGCATAATTCTCTATATATATATAATTTAAAAATCTTGAATGATATAGCTCGTTAATAATAATTAAAAAAGATGATGGTACAATTAATCACTCCCTCTCTCTCCCCCTCCCTCCCTCCATCTCTTTCTCACTCTTTCTCTCTCTCTCTCTCTCTCTCTCACGCACACACACACATCGCGTGTAGCAATCAGCTGATTGCCGTGTCGAACGGCCGGCGATCCGGAACAATTTTCATTATTAAAATAACGTCATTTTATGCGGAACACGTATTTCTGACACGTAATTCTAAGACATTTTCTTCTTTACCCAAAATTTTATTTAAAGGCATAATTTTATGTTGTAAGATAAAATTGCGACTCATGTGGTGATAATCACCATCGGGCGATCAGCTGCGATCAGCTCGCGGCGCGCCGGATCGCTCCCGGCTGCTTTCTGTATCCGACGCGTGATTTACTAACTATTTTTGGCTCATAATTCAAAAACTACGCTTCAAATCAAATTTTGGTAAAGGAAAAATTGTCTTAAAATGTTGTCAAAAATACATCATTTTTCAGGACGGAAGGTTGTTCAGGATTGCCCTGTATATATGGTGTTTATTCGTTATAATTTCTTTGTTTGATTTTTTTTGTTAACGTTATTAATTTTATTGTTAACGTTTATAAAATTTTCCTGTTTATTTAGGTTGCATGGGCACAATTGGAAGTATGAATCAAGTATGTTTCTAATAGTTATACGTAAGTAATTATTTGAAAATTATTTTATTATTGAATTTATATAAAAATATATGTATTTGTCTATTTCTTTTCACATATTTATTATTAATAATTATTAAATGTATTTTATAATTATCTTTT
>JAPIVC010000575.1:32500-43150 GCA_030586385.1 Camponotus fellah | reverse complement strand
CATCGGAGGAAATTATTGAAACTCCGATTTTCATAGCTCTTAGGAAACAACTTTCCTGAATGACTTTTACGGCCATTGCTCTCTCAACAGCTGATTTCAAAGAAGAAACGTTCTCCAACTGCAATGTTCTTTTCACGAAAACCGTCGGATAACGCGGTAACAAACTCGCGCACATTTTGTCTTTCCCTCGTGAGAGAACACTCCGGATACGCCAACCGCAATAACCTTTCTAAATCGGCAGCTAAAGTAGGCAAATCTTCCGACGACTTCTGTTTTCTATTCGTAAATTGTGTATAATAAGTTTGCGCCAAATGCGCCTCCCCAAAGGGAGGTTCCAAATTTATTTCTCAACTCCACGAAAGAGAGATTTTCAATTTCTTGCACACCGTTCAAAATCGAGCGAGCCTTCCCTCTCAAATTCGAAGTCAAGGCTACCGCTTTTAAAGGATCTGTTATAATCCGCGAGATTATAACGTTATTTTAATATTTTAATATTCGCTAGAACGTTCGCGAACCGCGTAAAAAACCGCCGCCTCAGCGAACCACGCGCGAGTTCGCCGGAAAGAAACTGCTAACGAAGGGTTTCGACTTTGAACCTCCTTCGTTAGCACTTGGACTTGATCGCCGGAAATTCCCCCATGACCAAATATGGGTCATGTCCCTAGGCGATCCCCTCAAAAATACTTCTAAAAAGAGGTGTTAAAAACCGTCCACCGCGGACCCGCGGACAGTCGTTAAGTGAAAGTCAATTAATAATTAGTGCGAATCTGCAAACGTAATCCAACGCCGACAAAGTGTTAAATCTAAGAATTGTGATTCGGAGAAGGCTCAAAGAAGTCAACCAATATAGAATAAGGAATTAAGTCTGTATTTTACCAATAATAATAATAATAATAGTAATAATATTCTCAAAACAACGGCCTCGAGGTCTCTGACATTTCCGGGCAAACCCCAATTCCCGTGCCGTCTCGGCACAACATTCTGGTGGCAGCAGTGGGATGATACCGAAATCGGATATCCTGGACTTCTAACGGCTGAAACAAAAAAGAAAATATAAAAAATTAATAAATCGAATGGAGCAACTGCTAGATTAAAGCAGACAGACTCAAATACATCAGCACGCAACACATAAGGAAGACAGTGATAAAGAAATCACGGTCAAGCAGCTGAAAGCCAAAAGGAAACACCAGCGCTCAAGGACCAACGTCGATCCACCTTCACCAAGGCAACGCAACACCAACGGACAACATAACGCCGACGGATAACGCACCGCCAACGGACAACGTATCGTCGACGGACGACGCCCCAACACGCAGCGTCAGCAGCTAAGCAACCCGATACGCGACCATGCGTCATTGTACTACTAATGGTTAAAAAAATTTACAATTAAATGTCGGAACTGTTAAAGCGAGTTAGATTTCAAAGCCCGCGATTTTTGAGCGAGCCAGCACGATTGGCTAATAGAGCAGCACTTGTACCACCGATACAAGTAGCCGAAGAAGCCGTTCGCGACATACGAGATAGCGTGCGAAGAAATTTAGAAAATTGTTATCCGAGTTCCGAATCACCCGAAGCGCGTAACGATAATAGTAATAACTTCGAACCAAACGAACCACGCGGTAATCGAGTTACATTTAGAAGAAATTATTCGCCAATATCTATCGATCTTAGTATTCTTGAGCCACGAGCTCAAATAAATATGGATAACGACGCGATCGATAGAGAAATCGAAGACGTCTGCGAGAGCAATAGGTCGAACAAAGTGCAACCGCGAATTATGAGGACGCCGGTCGTCCAGTCGAAAGCACTAGTAATATGTTATTAGCCGAACTCGTACATAGTATTCGAGAAATGCAAGAAGAAGTACGAGACTTACGCGAACAAGTGCGAAACGTACATATAAAACAAAGTAACTTTAACGAGCCACGAGCAAATATAAACGATGTCCCACACGACGTGACGTACGGACGTACCGAACGCGATATTAGAAACAGACGTAGCGTAGCCCCGCATTATCTACCATTAAAAGAAGCGCGATCAATGATTCCCGAATTTGACGGATCATCGCGACAAAAATTGCAAGAATTTTTAAATGCATGTACATATGCGGTACAAAATATTAATCCCGCAGACGAGGGAATCATTAATGCAAGCAATCTTGTATACTAAATTAAAGGGTAAAGCCATGCAAGACTTCGAGACGCGAAATATACAAACTACGAAGAATTTAAAAACAACAGCTTGAAACGTGTTATCAAGCAAAACAAGGACGACTCACTTGCAAATAGAGTTCAACTCGTTAAAACAAAAATCAAGTGAAACCGCACATACATTCGGACAATGAGTCGATATATTAGCTATGAAGCTATATGAGGTTCCTGGGTTAGAAGGAGAGGAACGATCTCCTTCATTCAAACAAGCGATACAAGAAACAATTAAAAAACAAGCTCTAATAAACTTTCAAATCGGATTACGCGATGAATTAAAAATTCTTGTGCGATCACAACGATATACTACGCTCCAAGAAGCGATAAATGGTGCGAGCGCGGAGGAGAAGCTCATCGGCTGTTCGTTACACGAGCATCCGGCTTCTCCAATAAAAATAAATTTGACGCTAAACACACGCGATCAACGCGAGATACAAACATACAATGTTACAAATGCGGAAAATCTGGACACTACGGACGCGATTATCGTAGCAAAAAATATACATTACCAAAACCGGAAAAATCTACACGAATAAATACTTTAAATAAATTTTGCAAATATTGTAAAAAATCCGGACACAACCGCGACGAATGTTGGAACTTAAATGGACAACAAAAATTAATATCAAAAAATAACAATAAACAAAATAATAAAAGCAATTATAAAGATAATACGCGTGAAAAAGATTTCGCATCGAAGGCGAAAAAGAGCACCGACTCTGCAAGCAATAGCGATGAGGAGCAGGAGGAAAAGAAGAAGCAACCGCGACCTGCCCTAGAGTATCGCGTAACGCATGTTAAAAATATGCATGCACCATCGAAGGATGAATTATTACAAGTTACACTACCGATCCCGGCGAAAAAAAAGGACAAAATAAACATGTTGTATGACTCCGGATCAACAATTTCCTTAATAAAATTAAAACATTTAAAAGACGACACATTAATATATGAAAAGAAAATAGCATTGATAGGAATAAGCGGTCATAAAATATATACATTAGGCAAAATGTACGCCACAATAACACAAAATTAAACACGCATTTTATGTAATAAAGGACGATACCGCCATAGAACATGAAGGAGTTCAGGAATAGACTTTCTTAAAAACTAGCTGCTAAATGCGATTATGAAACTAATGAAATAAAAATAAAAGACAGCACATTAAAACTCCACCCTTGCAACAAAATAATTTTAAACCCGCGTAGCGAAACAATAATAAAAGCTGCGACTAATCGAAATCGGATAGGAATAGTCCGAACAGAAGAAACCACACCAGGAGTTTATATCGGAAGCTGTCTGGTAGAACCAAAAAATTTTTCATGTCCCGTGAGTATTATAAATACGACCGATAAAACCATCGAGTTAGCAACCCCCATTGTCACATTAGAGGACATGGAAGACAAAACTAACACAACCGAAATAAATACAATAAAATCGGGAACGAAGAATAAAATCAACACCCCGCGAGCCCAATGTATTTGACAACTACTGCGAACTCAGCACCTAAATAAAGAAGAAGAACAAACAGTCAAAAAAAATTTGCGAAGAATTTAGTGATATATTCTTTTTTGAAGGAGAACCACTGACATGCACTGCGACGGTCGAGCATGAGATAAGTACGTGTGCCGACACCGCACCTGGTCAACGTGAAACCGTACCGGTTACCCGAGAAGCATAAGGCAGAAGTAAATAAACAAATCCAAGAAATGCTAAAAAACGAAATTATTCGAACTAACACAAGTCAATGGAACGTACCACTATTAATTGTACCGAAAAAAGCAGACGCATCTGGAAAACCAAGGCTCCGAGTAGTAATAGATTTTCGGAAGCTAAATTAACTATAGGCGATTCATTTTCCATTACCCTAATATAATCGATATCTTAGATCAACTGGGAAACGCAAAATATTTTACCACGTTAGATTTAGCATCAGGATATCACCAAATCCCAATGGCTGAAAGGGATAAAAATAAAACAGCTTTCTCAACCTTCTACGGTCATTACGAATTTAATCGAATGCCGTTCGGATTGAAAAATGCACCAGCAACGTTTCAACGACTGATGAATTCGGTTTTAACAGGAATACAAGGACTTAAATGTCTGGTCTATCTCGACGACATTGTAATGTACGGATCGAGCTTGGAAGACCATAATAAACGTCTAAAAGAAGTACTACAAAGACTGCGAAAAACTAATTTAAAATTGCAACCGGAAAAATGCGAATTTCTACGCAAAGAAGTAATCTATTTAGGGCATATTATTTCCGAAAACGGAATATTACCGTCAAGACCCGTCAAAATTAACGGCAATAAAAGAATTTCCAATGCCGAAAAAAGTAAAAGATATCCAATCCTTCATAGGACTTGCAGGATACTACAGAAAATTTATTGAAGATTTTTCAAAAATAGCCAAACCGTTAACAAAATTAACAAAAAAATCGGAGAAGTTCGAATGGACAACGGAATAGCAAGCAGCATTTGAATTATTAAAAGAAAAATTGATGACTGCACCAGTGTTAAAATATCCCGACTTCTCAAAAGAATTTATTGTGACCACTGATGCCTCCGACTATGCGATCGGAGCAGTGTTATCGCAAGGAAAGGTAGGCAACGACCGACCGATTGCTTATGCTAGCAGAATACTGACTAAAGCGGAGCAAAACTACAGCACAACTGAAAAGGAATTATTAGCAATTGTATGGGCTGTAAAACATTTTAGACCATACGTATATGGTACAAAATTTAAAATTGTGACTGATCACAAACCATTAATCAATGTAAATGACCCCGACTCAAGATTAATCCGGTGGAGATTAAAACTTGAAGAATACGATTATGAAATCATCCATAAGGCCGGACGAGCGAACGCGAATGCCGACGCTTTAAGTCGCAACGCGATACCGGAACCCTCAAAGGAAAATGATGACCACGAAATCTTAATAATAAAAGAAGAAGAAGAAGAACAAGAAGACGAAGTAAACAGTGAAAAAGCGAAAACATATACGGAAGAGGAAAAGAAACAAATACTCTCTGAATATCATGATGCACCTACAGGAGGGCATCAAGGAATAGAACGGACAATAAAAAGAATCCAACTTCAACATAATTGGAAAGGCTTGACGAAAGACGTCGAACGATATATTGCAAGATGCGAATCTTGTCAAAAAAATAAATTATCGCGAAAAAATAAAGTACCGTTAATAATTACGGATACACCTAGCAAACCGTTTGAAAAATGCGCGTTAGACATTGTCGGACCATTAACTGTTACTACTAATGGAAATAAATATTTATTAACGTTTCAAGACAATTTAACTAAATTCAGTAAAGCAATACCGATTCCGAATCAAGAAGCGAATACAATCAGTAAGGAATTTGTCGTAAAAATAATACTGGAACACGGAATATCAGAAAAAATTTTGACAGATCAGGGAACTAATTTCATGAGCGAAATATTTAAAAATACTTGTAAGCTATTAAAAATAAAATCCAAACAACCGCGTATCATCCAGAAAGTAACGGCGCGTTAGAACGATCGCATCGCACATTAGCCGAATATCTGAGGCACTACATAAACAAAGGATCAAACAGATTGGGGTGAATGGATACCGTTCGCGATGTTTACTTATAATACAACGCCGCATACCGCTACGGGATATACACCCTTCGAATTGGTGTACGGACACCAAGCTGAAATATCGACAGCATTGATAAAACCGCCTAAACCGGTATAATTATGATGACTACGCGCAGGAATTAAAAGAAAGATTGAGAGCAACAAATCAGCTTGCAAAAGAAAATATCAAAGAAGAAAAAATTAAAGCTAAAAAACATTACGACAAAAGCACAAAGGAAATGCAATTTAAAGTAGGAGACAAAGTATTAGTATATGACGAAACATTACGACGAGGACGATTAAAGAAATTAGAATCACTATGGATAGGACCATACACAATTATAGAAAAGAATTCAGACGTAAACTACACAATACAAAAAGGAAGAAAAACCGTACGCATGCACACAAATAAATTAAAACTATTTATAAATAATTAAATAAGTTAAAAATATTTTAAAATTTAATAAACTCACCGAGAAGACTGCACGAGAGGATTTTCCAAATTCAGGAGCACCTGCCGAAGACTGCCACCTCGTCTCCTGTTTTCCAGACTTCGAAACAGCTCCTGTTCCCATAGCCTGACAGCCTTCAGGTTCTCCCACATCATAGGCAACAAACTTGAAGGCCAGGGAACCATCTCCGTCACTTGTCTGATATCACTAACCGTGTCTACCTCCACGATTAAACCGTATGGCTCCTTAAAGTCGTACATCTTTTCATAAGCCCTGACAAAAGGATCAACGGGCATCACTATATCACTAACCACTGCACTCCAGTTAGTATCGGAGTAGACGCGTCCACTTTCCACACTTAAATTACTCATTTAAAAAAAAAGAGGAGGCAAGTGACTTACTCAAAAGTCAGCAAGAGACTGAAGCTTGCAAAAGATCATAATATAGAGCAAAGCTAGTCAAGAAAGAATAAAACTAATCCCACACTGATAAACTAACGAGAAAAGAAATGACACCCGCAGGTGCATAATATAATACTTAATATATATTATTACAGAATGCTAATGCTAGGGATCAACCCTGTTCCCACCAAGCAAGACGAAACCCGTCTTCCGTTTGAAATTGAAGAATTCAAACATAACCCAGGAATTTACTATGAGAAAATCGGATACCTCAAATCAAGAAAACTTGGAAATTAATAATAAAACTGGATACAATCGAACTGAATGATAAAACCTGGCAAGTAAATAAATATGTTCAACAAACAAACGAAATGTGTAATAATATAAAATCTGAAAATAATATTAAACGAATGTGCGAAAATTTAAAAGTATTATCAACAATGATTGTAATACGCTAGCTAAAATAAATAAAATTAATAAATGACCTATATAAGACATCATCAGACAGACGCCGAGGCCTGATAGATGGAGTAGGTACGATAACTAAAACATTATTTGGACTAATGGATGCGAATGATCGAACACTGATAAACGAGAAAATTCAACTATTACAAAATTATCAACAAACATTAAAACACGTCGCGAAAAATCAAATAAAAATTTTTAAATACGACCATAATTCACCTAAATAAACTAGAAAACATACTAGATTATAATGGCAAATTAATAAATCATTATGTTAGAGAGTACTCGACACGAGAAGAAATAGACGAACATTTTACTGTAATTATCGCTATGTTAACAGATTTAATCAGAGACGCGAAAGACATACTAGAATATCTTACATACATACGTAAAGGGGTAATGCATCCAATTATTAACACCAATGATATAATTTCCAATTCAAAAGAAGCGTTAATTACAGTTACCACAAGGTTCATACTTTCCATTCGAAATAAAATACGACGAATGGTTAACGATAGAAAATTATATGAAAGTAAGCGCGTATTGCGTTAAAACAATTATATATACAATACTACAATTTCCTATAATCGCTCAACCAATGTATGATATTTTAAATGTAATACCGTTACCAACCTATAACTATGTAAACAAATTTGCGTACACGAAAGTAGATAATAAGTTGATCGCAATAAATAGAGACATGCGAATATATGTAATTTTTTTTTTAACAAAACAAAACCTAAACAATTGTATAAATAATAACAATCAATATCTATGCGAAAAAGTCAACCAATATATCACGTAAATAGGAATACACCGTGTGAAATTAAAATGTATATAAAAACACAAGATAATAGCGAACAGTGCAACAGACTATACGATAACAAATCGCACTATATGGATCACGTTACAACAGCCACACACCTGGCTATACTCAACGACATCCGAACAGCAAATTCGATAAATTGCGATAATCATTCTGAGTATAAAAAGAACTCGTGAAATCAGGTCGAATTACTTTTGAACGATAATTGTAGACTGACAACTACAGACATGACAATACAAACACAAACAATTATAAAACAAATATCGAAACATTCTTACCAGAAATTAATATAACAATTCCCAAAAAAAATTGACGAACCAAATGACGAACGAAAACTCAAAGACGTAATAAATAATCCTCTAGAATTAAAAGAACTAAGTGACAAGTTAAAAGAAATAAACAACAATTTAAATAATGAAAATAATTCCCTTACACAAAAAGAATTCATTTATCCAATGGCTTCCAGTGGAATAACCACAATAATTATTGTAATACTAATAATATGGATAATTGTACAACATAAGAAACAGAAATCGAAACGACTAACCACTACTGTTACATTAGTAGATGAAATTAACAAATCATATGGAATGCCTAAACCAATATTAAAAAGAAACAAGAGCACACGATTCTAGAATAAATAGATTTTAATTTAGAAATAAGAAACGATTGTAATAAACATTGTACACGGGAAATATATTGTATTAAAGGGATAGAAATATGTATGTTTAGAAGAGAGAAAAACTCCGTTAGAACCTCCGTTTTTCTTTTCCAACGGGGGGGGGATGTTATAATCCGCGAGATTATAACGTTATTTTAATATTTTAATATTCGCTAGAACGTTCGCGAACCGCGTAAAAAACCGCCGCCTCAGCGAACCACGCGCGAGTTCGCCGGAAACGCAGAAAATGCTAACGAAGGGTTTCGACTTTGAACCTCCTTCGTTAGCCCTTGATCGCCGGAAATCCCCATGACCAAATATGGTCTTGTCGCTAGGCGATCCCCTCCAAAATAACCCCCTAAAAAGAGGTATTAAAAACCATCCACCGCGGACCTGCGGCGGACAGTCGTTAAGTGAAAGTCAATTAATAATTAGTGCGAATCTGGGGCAAACCGCTAATCCAACGCCGACAAAGTGTTAAATCTAAGAATTGTGATTCGGAGAAGGCTCAAAGAAATCAACCAATATAGAATAAGGAATTAAGTCTGTATTTTACCAATAATAATAATAATAATAATAGTAATAATATTCTCAAAACAACGGCCTCGAGGTCTCTGACATTTCCCGGCAAAACCCCAAATTCCCGTGCCGTCTCGGCACAACAGATCGTTCTACTCGTTAGCGCGCGTTATTAGATCAAATTGAACGAAATATTCTCTTAACAGAACACTCCCATCGAAAATATCCGGCTTAACCTTATAACCGATCTCATTTATTACTCCGCGGTCTCTATTATTTTCTACGAAAGGAAATTCTCTTATTTGGGAACGACTTAGCGGTTCCCGTTGCTCCGTCATCCGACGGATCTCCTCGTCCCGTTGTTGCAACAGCGCCTCAAAATTCGGCTCTTTGTTGCCGCTGCTCCTGATGCAATTGGTGAATTTCCTTCAACGCAGCCTGTAACCGTGGATTCCGCCGCCCTGAGAGGCGTAGCGACCCGCATTCTCTTCCGCGCGACGGTTACCGCCGGAGGGTTCGCAACTTCCACGCTCGAATTTTCCTCGCTGGAAGCCATCACTTATCACAGGATTCACCGAATTTCACTTCCGAATTCCGTCCGGTCGATCTCGGAGGGGGACCCCAAAATGTTACGCCCGCGGCGAAGACTTCGATAAATATTGAAGGACGCGCGCAAAGAGAACGGCTGTCGCGGGACGCGTGAAATAAAAGGACTTTTAAGATAACAAGGAACTTTAATATAAATGCACTCGTGAACAACAGATTAGTAACACAACGATTTAATAGCAGAAATATGGCTCGAGTCAAAGACGCGTTCGCTCAGCTTGACAGCTGATCCAGGACTCCATTTGACATCTGAATCTTCAATATCCCGGAGACGATCTTCCTTTTTTCGCCGCAACGAGCGGCCGAACGACGCGGCACCGAAACGCGAAGCAAGGGCGTAACAATATGTATAAAACATTAATATTATACACACACGCGCGGGGCGTGCGTGCGCGCCCACACACGTACACACACACACACACAGACAGACAGACACCACACACACACACACACACACACACACACACACACACACATTATATATATATATATATATATATAGACGAGATAATATTTAATATAATATTTAAAATAATATTTATTAATAATTATTGGCTATTCACACTAATACTTAATATCGATCTAATCTGTTTTAGACACTCGACTTAACGGAATTTACAGAAAATACCAGATGTATGCAGCAATATATTTCAAATATTAAAAGCAAGATACAAATTCGCTTTTTCGAAATCAAAAGTCAACAGAATTACTTTCACAATTTTGTTAAATATCAACAATAACCGTTTAATAAAAGTAAAAATTGTGACGCAAATACATCTATATATCTTTTTTCAAATGCTTTTTTTAATGTTTATAATTTGTGATTTTTTTTTTATGCTTATGTGCGTTAATAATATAAGATTAAATGCACGTGCATTTACAAGAATTCATTTTA
>JAPIVC010000575.1:0-27500 GCA_030586385.1 Camponotus fellah | reverse complement strand
TATTAAAATTATTGCAATAAATTGCAAAAAAATTAATTTAATTAAAATAAATATGTTCGAAACTCCGACCTGTCGAACTCCGAAAATTAAGGCTCAAGTAATTGCGTGATAGAATAATTAAAGAGGAAGAGCCAAGGATTTTATCGCTCATGCGGCGCCCCTGACTACCGATAGTGAGATATCGCTTTGTCTTCTTAAAGCCAGAAATAGAGATCGCCCTTCACGATAGATCTAACAACAATAAACATCACTCTCGATCGTTGAATTCAAACGTTGTCTCGATAAACATCGAGCTCACGAAAAAATCGGAGTCTTTCGAGAAGGGCATGAGTATAAATTGACACGATCGATTGGCTCTGCCGCTCTTTTGCGAAAAATTCTCCGACGCGCCTACTTCGCTTTCGATATAAAAAAAGCTCTCTCCGTTGCTTGCGGACTTAAATAATTCAGCTCGAATTTTGTGAAATTGATTTTATTTTTGTGGAGTTTAAACTAATAGACTGTATGGAATAAAGGACAGGACATTTTTTGTACATAGATCAATTTAAACTTATCGTAAGCTCCTTTTCCCGTCGCGCTCGCGTTCCGGGTTATCTCGTGCTCTCTCCTCCATCGAACAAAGTAAAATAATTTTTTTCAAATATGTCTAATCAATCTTGTCGTTAACAAGTCGGCAAATTCAAATATTTCGACAATTTCGAAATGTTTTCAAGCTTTGAATAATATGATTAACAAGGAGTTATCACGATAACAAGAATTTTCTTGTGTTTACATATAAAAATTGTTTATTTCAAATGTGAAATGTTAACAACTTTTTAACTCTTTTTCTATCTCTTTTCCCTTCTTATACTGTTTATTTTTATAATATTAAACTTTAGAACAGAACTGTTTACGTTTTGCACATTTCGGCCGATTTCCGTGAGTCAACGCTTATCACTCTCCACTTACGTCTCGAGAACTTAACAAGTCAATTAATAACCATAACTAATTGTAAGACACTTCATGTATGACGCATCTATAACGCGATACCGTTCCCTAAACCCTTACCCCGTCTGCTAAATGTCAGTATTTTATTATTAATGTAATTAATAATCGGGAATTGAGACAGTGATCTCTATATTATAACTGGATGCCCCACTTCTAGCGCAATTTTTTTGTGTGCATATGAATAGCGCCATGTTGAATAAAGCGTATCGGGCGTCATCAGTAGTCATCATAAATCGTCGTCCGCGCAGTCATATATACAGAGAAAAATATCATTCTACGCCAAGAAAAGCGACTCAGCTTATTTTTCTTTTTTAAGTAATAGTTTCCTTCAAAAAAGAATATATTCTTGATAATAATCTTAAAATATACTCATCACAAGTGTTAGAAGATCTCATTATTGTATTCAAAAGAATAATTTATTTTCTCTTCAAGAATATTGTAAAGTTGTATCAAAGAAAAATCGAATTTATTTTACGTCAACTCTTGTAGTAAGCATATCAAATTTTTATTTTAATTTAATATTCTTGACTAAAATACTGCACTTACTAAAATTCAGAATATATTCAATTAAATTTAATGCTTGTGATATATTTGCGGTAAACTTATGATATATTTGCGGATATACAAACTTATACTTAAAATAAATAACATTTACTTGAATACAATATACATTTTTCTATGTGCATGCATCGTTTCAAGAGAAAAAATGCATTAAGTTAGAGATTATTTAAATGTGTATCAAAAATTATTTAATGTAATATAAATTGTTTACAAATACATGATTATTAAGGTCGATATTGTGATAACTAAAATTGTTCTATTAGTAAATATTAATAAATATTAAATAAATACGGAGAAATTGATTTTGTAACTGCTGTATTTTTACATGAATATATTATTATTACGAAAAACAATGTTCAATATCTTTAATTTAATGCATTTTTTCTCTTGAAACATATACAATATGATATATGCATGTATATGACTGCGCGTACAACGATTTACGACGACTACCGATGACGCGCGAAAATGATACGCTTTTTCCAACATGGCGTCTTTTGTATTTACATAGAAAATTTGATCTATTCACTATCCAATTATACTATATAAAGATCAATGTTGTTAACTGGCTCGTTGTTAAGATGTCGAGATGTAAGGGAAGAGGGAGGCGGCGATAGACATTGATTCTTGACTCACGGAAATCAGCTGAAATGTGCAAAACGTGGACAGCTCTGCTTTAGAAAATTTATTACTAATATTTTAAGAAACCTATAACTCGAAATATAAAAGCAACACACTATTTTTGCTATAATATTCGTTAATAATTAAAAACATATATTTGTACTTCATGTAATAAATCATCATTAAAATTTTTGTGCTTAATCTAATAAATCATCACTAAAATTTCTTTAACGTACATAAAATTATACATTGAATAGTTGGATTAATACATAAATTAAAATTAAATTTCTATTATAGTATTTTTTTTACATTGAAATTTTTTGCAGTTTTATAGAATATAAGCACATTAAATTTTTGATATTAAAATATTAATTTATTTTGTATTTTCTACAATAAACATTTCAACTCACGTTATGTTAAAATAATACAAAAATATCTTATTTACTATTTAATATTATACAAGCAACAAAAAAGTGAAAAGTACTATAAACAAATATTATGTATACTGAGAAAAAATTGAATCAACAACATCAGTGTAATTTATTATATATATTTATTATATATCAACATCAGTGTAATTTATTATATATATTTATTATATATATTATATATATTGAGAAAAAATATTGAATCAACATCAGTGTAATTAGAATTTATTTTCTTAATTCAATACATGGCGTATTCATTTAATTTATAATATTATTGAATTAATAAACTATATTATTGAATTAATAAACTATATTCCAATTACACTGATTTTATTGATTTAACATTTATTTTTTTCACTGTACATATATTTTTTTGTATATATTTTTTCACTGTATATATATATTTTTTTTTCTTACAATTCGTACTTTCTGTTTGTTTCAATTTTTTTTCTATGTAATTGGCAAAAATTTATTAGCCTTTAATTTATTTCGATATATTCTAGGTTGGGAGCGTATTTTGATGCAACTGGAACCTCCAACCTGTTTCCACATTTTCTCGAATCTTCAACAGTCCCTTTTAATATATCTATCGCCAGAACATTATCGACAAAACATTATCGCGATGCAATTTTATCAAATATGCCGGTAGAAGAAGTGGAAATAATGATCATACATTTTGAAACTACGATATGCCTAAATATCTTTTATTCCTGACTAATTTACCCTCAAGTCTAATATAAATAAAAGTGTGAAGATTAATATGTGGTGCAGATACATACTGCGTACTTGCACATGAAGTTGCTAAAAATAACACGCCGTATTTGTTTAATAAATTGAAACGCCTGAATAAAACTTAGGTAAATCATGTTGCATTAAATCATGCTGCGTTTAAAGATATTATAAATGAGAATCTCCTCATTTATAGGTAATTATAATAAGAATAATAAAATATAAAAAAACATATTTTTTAAAAAATAATAATAATTCTATTTAAAATATTATCTACATATTCTTTGTTCATTTTTAGAATATTATTCTTAGAATATTTAGAATATTATTTAATTATTTAAATATATTTTAAAAAGTATATAAAATTACACAAAAGAATGAAAGAAATATATTTAAAGATTTACTTATCTTTATATATTTATATGAAAAATAATAATAATATATCATATTAATTATCATTGTATATATTATAAATTGCAAAAAAATATAAATTAAATAAAACGTTATATTAAGATTTCCATATTTTTTATAGACCAAATTTAATGAATTTCTTTATACATATTGGAAGTATCGTATTGTTTCATAGTAAATATATTTACGCGCAAATATAAATGAAATGTTAATATATATCTAATATTTTAATTAATTCAGAATTATTTAGTTATAAATTTGCGAACACTACTTTCAACATATACAGGGTGTCAGGGAATTTTCGACTTTCACGAAGTAAGAAGGTAAATTGGTTCAAATTAAGAAGGAAGGATCTCTATTGTTTTGTGATTGTCGCAATAATTAACGAAAAATTAAATAAAGAAGATCCGCCAATCTGCGTGAGCGCGCGGCAACGAGAGTCGTCCCACTGTAATCTGATACTAGGAGCGCGGCGAAGCGATAGGCGAGTCGCTCTCCGAGACATGATGATGATTTGCGATATATCGCAATACCGCGCCGAAAAATCATCCGTTCTTTTAATGGCGAGAAAATAATGCGCTATCATTTCCACATCACCTTGCGGTAGATAACATAGTGCGCTTTTTTTATAGTGGTTTTCTCCTGTTTAAAAACGTTTAAGTATCGCGCGTAATAGATAATAGCGCTGGCGTAGCCGAGAGGTGACACCGTCGCCTGCGTACTTCCGTTCCTTCTTCTCTCTGAAGATACGATAGCCGAAGGACGTGCGTGCGAATATAGGTAGATAGAAACAAGTAATTATAAATAAAGAATATAATCAAACTATACAAAAAATTGGTCCTTCATATAGCCGGATAAAGAGTGTATCAGGAAATACATTCGTTAATACGATAAAAACACATTCTTTCACATTGCGTTACATAGAGGTTAGAATTGCCGATAACTGTTAAGTTTAAAACATCATGGAGGAGATCGAGTTGACTAAAATGAAAAAGCGTCGTATGATCAAGACAAATTTAACAAGATTTAAGAATTTCTTAAATACTTACGTGTCAGAGTGTGATTATAACATATTAAAAGCGCGTTTTGAAAAAGCAAAATCTTTATTATCAGATTTCGAAAATATTCACATGGAGATTGAAATAGCAGAGGATAGCAGCAACGACAATTCTAGACAATTATTCGACGATAACTATTATGAGCAAATAGCGAGAGCCCAAGAATTATTGGATGATAGAGAGAGGAGTACAACGTCGGTCAATGATGCCAACAATGATGCAGACATTAGAGTAGTGTTAAGACAATTAACAAATTTACATGCAAATGAGGTAAGTTAAATTGCCTACTATAACCGAAATTTGATGGAAAGTATGAAGACTGGTTAAGCTTCGAAGACTCATTCAAAACTTTAGTACATGATAGTACAAAAATACAAGCAGTTCAAAAGTTTAATTATTTAAAGTCATGTTTAATCGGTAATGCTCCTCAAGTTATACACTCGTTATCAGCTACAGCAAAAATTATGAGATCGCGTGGAATTTATTGAAAAAAGATACAGTAATAAACGCATTATTATACAAAATCACGTTAAAGCATTATTTGAATTACAGGATATATTGAAAGAATCGGCATCAGGCTTAAGCACATTGATCGACAGCGCTCAGACATATACGTCTTACGAAATCTAGAGCAGCCAGTAGAGGGATGAGATGCATTACTTCTGCATTTGATTGGTTCGAAAGTAGATAAGAAAACACGAGAATGGAAAAAATCTTTAGACGACATTGAAATGCCTACCCTAGAACAGTATTTTAAATTTTTATGTAATAGATGTCACGTATTAAAGACTATTCCTAATAAAACGTTCAATCGAGAGAACACGTCGAACAATAAAACGTTGAACTGAAGTAAAGCTATCTCGACTAAAACAAAACAAGTTCTATTAGAAGCACAAGCTACATCTAAGTGTCATATTTGCGGAGAAAATCATAAGATACAAAATTGCGAAAGATTTAAGGGCATGAATTACAACGAAAGATAAGATTCAATAATAAAGGCAGGTCTCTATTTTAATTGTTGTAGAGTTAATCATAGAGTCAATGAATGTAAAGCAAGTAGTTGTAAAAAATGTGATCGTCGACATCTATGTTGCATGCAGTCCGTTCTAATGACACGTCACAATCAGCTGAAACAGAAACAAAACATAACGTAGAACAATCGGTAACAAAAGCAATTACACAAAGCTTGAGTTCGACATTGAAAAACACATCTCAGATAGTATTATCCACGGCATTGATAAATATTGCAGATGCGTCGGGACAATATCACTTATGCAGAGTAGTCTTAGATTCTGGATCACAATCCAATTTTATAAGTGAACAATGTTGCGCTAAGTTAAAATTACCCAAGAAATCAGTAGATATTCCCATAAGCAGAATTGGAGAAACAACTTATTGTATTAGATACACTACTTAAGTAATCAAGTCCAGAACTGATACTTTTACATTCAACATTAATTGTTTAGTTATACCTAAAGTAACTGAGTCCTTATCGTCAGGAGTTATTAAGCGTAAGATATTAAACATTCCGAAAGATATAAGACTAACAGATCTGACATTTGATCAACCTAGTTACATAGATATGCTCATCGGTGCAGAATACCTTTATCAATTATTATATGCTGGCCAAATTAAATTGAATTCAGGCACAATTATATTACAAGAAATCAGATTCGGTTGGATTGTTACTAGCAAAATTTATGTTCCTGGTCCGATAATAAACAATCTGCCATCTCTCTCGAAGTAAGTTAGAAGAGACAGTACAAAAGTTCTGGGAAATGGAAGAGATACCCAAACGGAAAATATTATCGACTGAAGAGAAAGCCTGTGAAGAACACTACAAACGAGAGACCTTCAATCGGACACAGTACAATTGGACACGGGGCAAATGGACACGGAGCAAATGGACATGAAACATTTGTTATAATCCGCGAGATTATAACGTTATTTTAATATTTTAATATTCGCTAGAACGTTCGCGAACCGCGTAAAAAACCGCCGCCTCAGCGAACCACGCGCGAGTTCGCCGGAAACGCAAAAAATGCTAACGAAGGGTTTCGACTTTGAACTTCCTTCGTTAGCACTTAGATTTGATCGCCGGAAATCCCCATGACCAAATATGGTCATGTCGCTAGGCGATCCCCTCCAAAATACCCCTAAAAAGAGGTATTAAAAACCGTCCATCGCGGACCCGTGGCGGACAGTCGTTAAGTGAAAGTCAATTAATAATTAGTGCGAATCTGGGGCAAACCGCTAATCAAACGCCGACAAAGTGTTAAAATCTAAGACTTGTGATTCGGAGAAAGCTCAAAGAATTCAACCAATACAGAATAAAGAATTAAGTCTGTAATTTAATAATAATAATAATAAAAATAATAGTAATAACATTCTCAAAATAACGGCCTCGAGGTCTCTGACATTTCCCGGCAAATCCCAATTCCTGTGCCGTCTCGGGCACAACACATTGCACACGGTTCATTTGGACGCGGTTCAATTGGACACATAAAAACGCATACCGATCAGTTTGACATGTAAAAATGCACACCGTTCAGACATACACCGTTCAGTTACACACCGCTCAAATGTACATCGTTCAGTTGCACACCGTTCAATTGGACTCCGTTCAGTCGACCACGAACAAATGTACACCGCTCAGTCGGCCACGAATAAATGCACACCGATCAGTCGGCCACGAAAAAATGCACACCGCTCAGTCGGACACGTAAAAATGTATACCGTTCAGTCGACCACGAACAAATGCACACCGATCAGTCGGCCCCGAAAAAATGTACACCGCTCAGTCGGCCACGAACAAATGCACACCGATCAGTCGGCAACGAAAAGATGCACACCGATCAGTCGGCCACGAAAAAATGCACACCGCTCAGTCGGCCACGAAAAAATGCACACCGATCAGTCGGCCACGAAAAAATGCACACCGATCAGTCGGACACATAAAAATGCACGGTGTCCAATTGAACGGTGTGCAACTGAACGGTGTACATTTGAGCGGTAACAGTGTACGTCTGAACGGTGTGCATTTTTACGTGTCCAACTGATCAGTGTGCGTTTTATGTGTCCAATTGAACGGTGTACAAATGAACCGTGTGCAATGTTTCATGTCCATTTGCTCCGTGTCCATTTGCCCCGTGTCCAATTGTACTGTGTCCGACTGCACCGCTCCCCTACAAACAAACAGTTGAGAGGACTGCCTCAAGATATTATACGGTAGAACTGCCGTTTAATAATCAGAAGGATAAATTAGGCGAGTCATATAATATGACTTTAAAGAGATTTCAAGGATTAGAAAGAAGATTAATCACTAATACTGAACTAATACTGAACTAATATGAAGACTACAGAAAATTTCTAAATGAAACGAATACTTAGAACATATGTCCAGGATTGAAGATACATGCTTTCATAATGGTTATTTCCTTCCACATCATGCAGTCATCAAAAATACTAGCACTATCAGACTAGCAACCAGACTGAGAGTAGTATTTGATGCCTCAGCGAAAACTACTTCTGATGTTTCGTTGAACGATATGTTGTTCACTGGACCTGTGACACAAAAGGATCTTTTTTCTATAGCAACGAGATTTCGACTACACAATATAATATTTACAGCTGACATTGAAAAAATGTTCAGATAGGTTTTTATGAGGATGATCGTCAATACCAAAGAATTTTATGGAGAAATAATCCAGAGGAACCTAAAGATTTACAAACTTAACCTTTTAAGAACGGGGATTTTTACATTGAAATTGACTTTTTTTACACAATATTTGTACATAAAATCAATTAATTTCTCACGTGGCATATCCGATCAAATTGCTGGTCGATATATCGATCAGTCCCGTCCGTAACGGAAAGTCCACTGTAAAAAATTTAGTTTGACGATTTGAGGGTGTTTTCCTACGTAATTTGATGCGCTGAATAAAATTGTGAAAAAAATCTTGGAAGCATACTTGACTTTGAAAATCGCATTTCAAAGTCAAATTTATTGTTGTTGCTATTTTGGCTTCAAAATTCAAGATTAAATTTATTTTTGTTGTTTTTTCGGCCTCAAAGTTGGTATACCCACGTTATAATAATTATAATAATAATTATAATAGTAAGAAATCCTCCACAAGAAAGAAAAAACCAAGTACTAACCTGCTAGTAGGAACTAACGATAATTTCAATTTTCGGCCTTACATTCACCTTGAAGATGATTTTTGCGAGACGTAATACTGTTTTTTTCGTGTTCAGTGCATCAAATTACGTAGGAAAACATCAAATATTTTGTGTCTTATGGGTGGTCAATATTTCGACCACTCCCGTCCTTAAAAGGTTAATAGTGACATATAGAATGACTTCGTCGCCTTACTTGGCAATTTGTATAGTACAACAATTGGCAACAGATGAGCGACAAAATTATCCAGAAGCAGCAGATAGCGCAGGACATGTATGTGGATGACCTTTTAACAGATGCCGAAACGTTGGCGAAGACCCAAGCTTTAAAGGATCAGATCTCGAGTCTTTTAAGAAAAGGAGGCTTTAATCTTCGAAAATGGTATTCCAATCATCCTCAGCTCATTGAAAAGACTGATCAAACAACAAAAGAATCTATATGCCTCGAATCCTTTAATGTACATAAAACGTTAAGAATTCTATGGAATCCACAACAAGATTGTTTATTATATCGAATCAACATACAACAACGAGAGAAGATGATAACGAAGCGTTCTATATTGCACACAAGACGCATCTTTATCGATCTTTATGATCCACTTGGACTTTTAGAACCAATTATTGTCAAAGCAAAAATACTATTACAAGCTCTAAATTACAATTGAGCTGGGATGAATCAGTTCCTGATGAAATCAACGAAAAGTGATAAGCCTTCCGAAACACACTGGAAGTATTGAATAACATCACCTTTCCACGACAAATCAGTACAACTAAATCTAGAAGTTTGCAATTACATGGATTTGCAGATGCGAGTGAAACGGCTTACGGAACAACGTTGTACATAAGGTCATCGGACTCTGAATCCCATAAGGTGGTATTTTTATTGGTTTGCTCCAAATCGAGAATTGCACCGCTTAAAAAACTTACACTACCTAGACTGGAATTATGTGCAGCCCTGTTGCTAGCACAGCTTTGTAAAGCAGTTTTAGAAACGTTCAAGATGTCTTTTGACTAGATCATATTATGGACAGATTCAACAATAACTTTACACTGGATTAACACACGACCATCAATTGAAGACATTTGTAGCGAATCATGTTGCTGTTATTCAAGAGTTCAGCGAACAATGTAAATGGAGACACATTGCATCTCACGAATCCAGCTGATTTGATTTCTAGAGGAGTTCTTTCCTCGGAACTTATTGATAATCTTCTATGGAGCAGAGGCCCGGAATGGCTGGTAGAACACGAACAAAAGTGGTCTAACTTCCAACCAACAATACCAGAGAAAAGAAGAGAGAAGTTTGAAGACAGAACAGAAGTCCTATAACGATTTTCAACGATAACTATGCTTCGTAGAGTGGTGGCATGGTGTCTTAGATTTGCAAATAACGAACACTAAAATACGAGGTAATTTAAATAGTTTAGAACTAAATCAAGCAATGAATACTATTATAAGACTTGTTCAAATCGAGTTCTTCAATAATGAAATCAAACGGTTAGAAGCAATTAAAATACTTAAGAAAAACAGTAAGCTTACGTCCCTACACCCCTTTTTAGATTTAAATGGAATTTTACGAGTAGGGGGTAGATTAGCGAACGCAAAGTTAAAATATGAACACAAACATCAAATGATTCTACCGGAAAGACCTCACATAACAGATTTAATTATTTATTATTAGAGAAGCCCATGTTTTATTATTACATGCTGGACCTCAAGCTACTTTATATCACGTGAGACGAAAATTTTTGTCAATACACGTAAAAAATAAAATTAGACGAATTATTCATGAATGTACGATATATTTTAAAGCAAAACCGAAAATAATGGACTATGTAATGGGTAATCTGCCCAAGGAACGATTTGAATATACGCGTCCATTTGCGAACGCAGGTGTTGATTATTGCGATCTCTTTTTGATAAAGAAGAAACAACTACGTAATCGTAATAAGGTTAAGGCTTATATCTCTATTTTTATATGCCTGTCTACTAAGGCAGTTCATTTGGAACTGGTCAGTGAATTGAGCACGGAAGCATTTATAGCGGCGTTTAAACGATTCTTTTCGCGTAGAGGTAAATCAAATATCATAATGTCCGATAATACCACTAATTTTGTCGGTGCGAGAAATGAATTGCATGAATTCTTTATGAATTTATTAATACTCAACCTCATAAGGAGCGACTAACACATTGGTTGGGTGAGCAAGAGATGATCTAGAAATTCATACCGCCATGATCTCCTCATTTTAGAGGAATTTGGGAGGCCGTGGTTAGATCTTTTAAGTATCACTTGTATCGATTTACCATAAATACGTTATTTACATTTGAGCAATTTAACTCATTAATCATCGAGATCGAAGCTGTGCTGAATTCCAGGCCCATACCCTTATTCGCTGAATCGGACGATTTAAGCGTGTTAATTTCCCGAGTCATTTTTTAATTGGCGACTTGCTTTCATTGATTCGAGAAAATGATTAATAATTTACTAACACTCCTAGCAATAGATTGTCATTGACAACATATCCAAAAATTAAACCGCGATTTCTGGAATAGATGGAATAAAGAATATCTTACGGAAATAACAACACGCACTAAAAAACCTAACGAACAATCACAATAGCAAAAGTTACAAATAAGTGATTTAGTTATACTACGCGAAAATAAAACTGCACCATTGTATTGGCCCACAGGAAGAATTGTAAAATTATACCCTGGGCAAGATAATAGTTAGGGTGATAGAAGTAAAAATGGTAAATGAAATATATAAGCGCGCCACAAAAAATGTAACTCTTTTACCTATAATAAAAGATTAGTTGAACAGAAGGACGGTGAGGAGGATGTGATAAAAGCATTTAAATATCGCGCATAATAGATAATAGCGCTGGCGTAGCCAGCCAAGAGGCGACACCGTCGCCTGCGTACTTCCGTTCCTTCTTCTCTCTGAAGAGACGCCGAAGGACGTGCGTGCAAATATAGGTTCATTGGAAATAAGAAACATGTAATTATAAATAAAGTGTAATCACACAAACGACAAACGGGAGTGGCTCATTGGCGCACAGTACAATTGGACACGTTGCAATTGCGCACCGTACTATTAGACACATAAGATTGCGAACCGTTCGATTGGACACGTTACATTTGCCCACCTTTCAATTGGACACAGTTCTTTTGCGCACCGTTCGATTGGACACAGTTCTTTTGCGCACAATTTTTTAACGCACAGTTCTTTTGCCCACAGTTCTTTTGCGCACATTACTTTTGCCCACATGTTCAATTGTGCACATATACTTTTCCATGCAAAAGGAGGTTTCACATGGGTTTGCAACGGGGTGGGGGTGAGGCGGGGGTGGGGATTGTGCAGTCTGTGCCTGTACTTTGCAACGCAAACTGGGATTTCACATGGGTTTATAAAACTGTGAGCAAAAGAACTGTGGGCAAAAGAACTGTGCGCAAAAGAATTGTGGGCAAAAGAACTGTGGGCAAAAGAACTGTACGCAAAAGAACTGTGTCCAATTGAACGGTGGGCAAACGTATCCAATCTTATGTGTCTAATAGCACGGTGCGCAATTGCGACGTGTCCAATTGTACTGTGTGTCAATGAAGGCTTCTCATCGTAAATGTAAAAAATTGATGGTGACAATACCTTCACAAAAATTGTTTGTGATTGAAAATACCTCGATAAAATGCTTCAAAAACCCTTTCTTCATCTCGTACACGAAGACGCATTGCTGAACCGGTTATCTCGATATTATGCACGATATCCAGTTTCACATAATTATTGCACAACACGTAAAATTGTACAGCCACTTGATTTTCGTGCACACCCGGGAAATAATTCCACGTAAATTGTGGCCGTACGATAAGTATTTTCTCTCGCTAGTCCGTATTAGGGCTGTTATTTTTGACAACTTCGAAGATTCGAAAATTCGAAAGAATTCGAAGCTTCGAAGTTAACTTCGAAGCTTCGAAATTACACTTATGCAAATGCGAATTTATATAAAAAATGATGAAAATATTCTGAATAAATGTGAGTTAATTAATATATATGCGCACACACACAAAATTATTCTTTAATTATAATTTTAAAGTAATTTAATTATAATTTTAAGAAATAAATCTTCTTTGAGACTTTTTATCTACTCTATATGTATTTATTAATGTTTTCTTTTGCCTCTTTAACAATTTCTTAACTTAAAATTTTATAAATTTTTCATATATTCTTATTTTTATAAAATTTTTAATATAAAATTTTATATATTTACAATTAATAATATCCATTATTTTATATTATTTAAACCTTATAAATATATATATATATATATAAATATCTTGAGATATATATATATATATATATATATATATTTCTTGAATGACACACATATCACACCTTATATATCATCGGTATTTATTTACACGCGTTATCATGCGATTGTCTTTCTTTTCCTTTGTAAGAGGGACTTGACAGGACATTTTGAAAGCAGTCAGTCGCTTGTGATTATTGTATGCACACCTTTGTACAGCCTCTTTGAAGTAGATTCGTATAAATCTTCGAATGAAATAAAGTTACAATCGAGATTTATAGTGTGAATCAGCAAACTGAGAAAATGAAGAGCTGGGTATGGCAGTATTGTTTGAAAGTTACTGACGGCCAGTCAGCAACTTGTGAAATATGTGATACTGTACTTCGAACACATAATTCTACAAGCACTTTAATAGATCATTTAAAAAAAGTTTATTCTTTAACACCAAACGAAAATGCAAGGCAACAACGCGTTTACAAAAGAAAGTAAGTATTATTTAATTTTCAATCTGATTATCATTTAAATAATACATAATTTACATGTTTTTAATAATACTATAAATAGTATAAATGATATATAATTTACATGTTTTTAATAATACTATAATACATAATTTACATGTTTGTCTCATTTATAGCATACAAGATAGCACGGATATGGATGATCCAATGGAAGGATCTTCTTCTAACACAAGCAATCTTTCTTCCATTGATCCCGCCACTATATCACAGAAACGCGCATGCACGGTTACATCTCTTAGCAAAGAACGCGAGAAGATCACACAAGCGCTAGTTAAATTAACTGCATTAATTAATTGCATTTAACCGATTGCCTTTTAGTTTTTCTTCAAATCCTGCTTTTAAAACATTCATAAAAGAAATTGAACCTAGATATAAATGCCCGTGCAGTCAAACAATATTTCGCCGTTTACGTATTCTTGAAGACGAACTAAAATCAAAGATCCAGCACACATTAGATGTGTGAATTTATTGCTTTGGATACGGATTGTTGAACTTCTCGATCTCAAGAAGGTTACATGAATATAAATGCTCACATTTTAAATAACTTATGGGAACCAAAAATCTTCACATTAAACATGCAAGAACTTAATGAAAAGCATACTGCGGAAAATTTAGCTGACAGCTTACAAAATTGCTGCTGAATGGCAAATTGACACCAAAATTGTATCTATTGTCCATGATAATGCAAATAATATTGTTGCTGCAGTGAACATGATGAATGTTGAATTCAATTGTAGCTGTGCAGACGATAAATTTAGCCGTGAGAGATGTGCTGAAGGAAGATAATATTTCCATCGTGCTTGCTAAAGGAAACAAAATTGTAACTCATTTTCCTCATTCTGTTATTGCTTCACAAGCTCAAAAAAACAAGAACAATTAGGCTTACCTTTACGAAAGCTGATCCAAAGTGTTCGTACTTGATTTCAGATTTGCATATGATTGAAAGACTTATAGAGAATCGTGGCGCTATTACAGCTGTTCTTGCAGATCGAACGCTGATAATTCCTTTGCAAGCCAAAAATTTAGAGATAAATGAAAATGAATGGAGTATGCTCGAAAATTTAATACCAGTCCTTAACCCACTTGAAATTTCAACTACAGTATTATCCGGAGTCCCATTATCAATGGTGCGTCCAGTAATTCGAACTGTGATTGCCAATCACCTTTCTTGTCAAACTGAAAATATATCAAAAGCGTTGGCAGAGGCACTATCTACTCATTTTCAGATGGAGTCGCAAGGAGATATATCAATATATCAAAAAGCATCGTTTTTAGATCTTCGTCATAAAGATCTCCAAGCTGAGCCAATTTTACAACGAACCGCGATTAGAGAAATGATCGAATTAGAAGCAAGATCTTTTACTCCTGTAGACTCAGAATCGCAAGTGCGCAAACATTGTCAAATAGTGCATTAGACTTTCTTTTTAAAAAGCCTGTAAATACATATTTAACATCCGCAGCTCAGCATTCAATTATATTATATCCGCAGCAGATTCAATTATATCTTTGCGAGCCACAAATTGATATTAATATGGATCCTTTTCAGTGGTGGAAATCACATGAAAAAAAATTTCCACACTTAGCTCGGTTGGCGAAAAAATATTTATGTATTCCCGCGATATCCGTTGCATCGGAAAGAATTTTTTCAGCTGCAGGCAATATTGTTTCGTCAAAGCGGAGTTGCCTTGCCTCTGAAATGTTTCAACGAGTGTTTTTGTATTTCAAAATAAATTCTTATTAGAATAAGTAGTCATGTATTTTTATTTTTAAGAATAAAATAAAATATATAATTTTGTAATTTTTCAAAAAATTAATTGTTGGTTGTATTATATATTATTGAAAAGAATCTATATTATTATATATAAGAAGAATATACAGGGTGTCCGATGATTTTCGACCTTAAAAAATAAGTAGATTGGCTCAAATTAAGAAGAAATTATCTATATTGTTTTGGGATTGTCGCAATAATTACGGAAAAATTAAATAAAGAAAATCGGCCAATCTGCGTGAGTAGAAGCGCGCGGCGACGAGAGCCGTCCCACTGTCCGATACTAGTAAGTCGCGCGGCGAAGCGGTGGGCGGGTCGTTTGAGACATGATACGATATATCGCAATACCGCGCCGAAAAATGACCCGTCCTTTTAATGGCGAGAAAATGATGCGCTATCATTTCCACACCACCTTGCGGTAGATAGCATTTAATATGTCGCGAACTTCTCGACAAAAGTGCGCAGGAGCTCCATCGTGCTGATAAATTATTCGCGTTCGCACGTGAAGAGGTACATTTTCGAGTTCTGTTACCGTGTTTTGCAAAAAATCAGCATAAATTTCGCCATTTAAACGCGGCGGAAGAAAATAGGGACCAATCTGAAAATTTTAAACGAAAATTTTTAGCCGTATTCAAGCCATAATAAAAAAAAATTGTTTTAATTTTATTGTTTTAATTTACGCTTTAATTATTTTAATTTACGCTTACTATTTGATTCCCGATTATTCCAGCCCATACATTTATGGACCAGCGAAATTGAAACGCGCCTTGACGAATGAGATGAGGATTTTCCTCTCCCCAATGTAAATAATTATGTGAATTAAATACACCGTTCGGAGTGAAAGTAGATTCATCGGTCCATAGAATAATATCCGGGAAAGATAAATCCCGTCGACATTGCGCGAGAAATCCTGCATATGATTTATCAAGAGTTATGCTGAATGTAATGTAAAAAATTAAATAAAATGTAAAAAATTGATGATGACAGTACCTTCACAAAAATTGATCCGTGGTTGAAAATCCCTCGGTAAAATGTGTTGCACGCGTTGATAATGATACGGGTGTAATTCATTCACACGTAAAACTTGATGTACCATGTATCGCGAAAAACCAAATTCGTGTGCTACACGACGCACACTAGTTCCAGGATTTTCGTAAAATGCGTCAAGAATCCTTTCTTCATCTCGTACATGGAAACGCATTCCTGGACCGGTTATCCCGACATTATGCACAAGACACCCAGTTTCACGTAATTGTTGCACAACACGTAAAATTGTACGCTTGGCACGCCCGGGAAATCGTTCCGCGTAAATTGCGGCCGCGCGATGAGTATTTTCTCCCGCTAGCCCGTATGCCACAATCATGTCCGTATATTTCGGAGATACTTCATTTTCACTGTAATTAACTGCGGGAACACAAGATTTTTAGTAAAAGCGTCTTAGCTCTCGCACGCTATTTCTAGACTGCGACGCCAGCAGCACGCAACTACAGCTGAGCGGACAACCATGCGCAGGCGTCGAACTCACACGTACACTCACATGTCCGCTCAGCCGTCAGCTGTAGTTGCGTGCTGCTGGCGTCGCGGTCTGGTAATAGCGTGCGAGAGTTAAGACGTTTTAATATAAATCTTGTGTTTGCGTAGTAAATTAACAGTGAAAATAAAGTATACTCTGCAGGAATATACGGATATGATTGTGGCATACGGATTAACGGGAGAAAATACTCATCGTGCGGCCACAATTTACATGGAATCATTTCTTGGGCGTGCACGAAAACTAAGTGACCATACAATTTTACATGTTGTGCAATAATAATTATGTGAAACTGGGTGTCGTGCATAATATCGAGATAACCGGTCCAGCAGTGCGCCTTCGTGTACGAGATGAAGAAAGGATTCGTCAAGCATTTTATTATCGTATCATTAGCAACGTGTGCAATACATTTTATCGAGGGCTTTTCAATCGCGGATCAATTTTTGTAAAGGTACTGTCACTATCAATTTTTTACATTTAAGATACATTCAGCGTATAGTAATGGCATTTTGAATCATTTTCAAATTGAGAGTAGGAATAGGCCTATGGGGGAAATCACTATAAAAAAAGCGCACCATGCTATCTACCGCAAGGTGGTGTGGAAATGATAGCGCATCATTTTCTCGCCATTAAAAGGACGGGTCATTTTTCGGCGCGGTATTGCGATATATCGTATCATGTCTCAAACGACCCGCCCACCGCTTCGCCGCGCGATTAGTATCGGATTACAATGGGACGGCTCTCGTCGCCGCGCGCTTCTACTTCTAGATTGGCCGATTTTCTTTATTTAATTTTTCCGTAATTATTGCGACAATCCCAAAACAATATAGATAATTTCTTCTTAATTTGAGCCAATCTACTTATTTTTTTTCGTTAAGGTCGAAAATCGTCGGACACCCTGTATAATATAATTAGATTTAAAAAAGTATAATTTTTGGAAAGAAATATGGAGCAAATAATCACTATATGTCTACAAATAATTCAATAATTTATATATACGTCATTTTCTACGCAATAGTATTGATAAAATAAATATTCCCAAAAAGAAATAAAAAAATTTACGTGACTCGTTATTAAATTAGATGTGTGTGTGTATGTGTGTGTGTTCTACTCGCTCAACAATCACACACTGACTCCAAAATTCCTATTTCACACTTTATATTTCACCTCTAAGAATTCGGAATCAGAGTTCCGAAAAGCAACGTAACGTCACATGACCTACAAATATTTAAATATTATAAATGTATCGCGGTATTATAATTATTATTATTTTAAATTAATAAATTGTATAATTTTAATTATATATATATATTCGAAGTTTCGAAGATTTTAATATCGAAGCTTCAAATCTTCGAAGCTTTGAAGTTCGAATGTCCAAGCCTTCGAAGTATATCACTAACCCTAGTCCGTATGCCACAATCCGTATATTCCTGCAGAGTATACTTCATTTTCACTTTAATTTACTATGCGAACACAAGTGTTGTGCCAGGAGCGGCATGGGATGTGGGATAGCCGGGTGCTTCCAAATAACCTCGAGGCCGATTGAATCACTAATATTATTATTATTATAATTATCCCTTTACAAATACATATATATATATTTTCTTATTTTATTTTAGTCGGTTTCTTTGAGCCTTCTCCTTTTAACGTCCTTCCCTGAATCGCGTGATATACTTTCCTCCCTCGAGGAGATAGATTCGTTCGATCTTCTCGACGAGCCCTACGATGAAGAGGTTGTCTTGAAAGATCTATTTGAACGCAGCAATCTTCTCTATTCTTTGTCGAAGAGATTCGGATTGATTAATGTGACTGCTTGGGTATCCAAAGGCTTGAACAAGGGATTGGAATTGTTCCTTCTTCTTGTCGATACATAGATCACCTTCTGGATCTCTGTCTTCTCATTATCTTTCTTGATGGAATTGCTGGTTGTCTGCACGGTGCATCATTGATGATGAGGATATTGCACCTCTTCACTCTCAATTGGCGATGGTGGATTTCCATTGCAAAGTGCTACGAGTCGTTGTATAGACGCACAGATAGATGCATGATGTAAGAGAGGGTATTTTGATCTACCCAATAGTTTCCTCAGAAAAATTAGACAAACTGTTCGCATACCAGGCGGCGTTTCCGCGCTAGCTAAGATGGCTAGAAGGTCCAAAAGTTTGTGCTGTAAAAGATATTCCAAGCAAGGTCCCGGTTCATTTACTTCTTTCTCTTCTTCTAATAAGATTTCTAATAATACGTTCAAATGTCGAGGTATATTGGTGTTCTGTACTGAAACATTGCAATCGCTGAGCATGCGATGCAAAGCCAGTGCAACATGCAACGCGTAGTGGAGGGGATAATGAGGATGTGAGCGTAAGCGTACGTGTGAGCTCGCCACTCAGCGCTTCGGCTAGCTCACACGTACGCTTATGCTCACATCCTCATAACCTCCACCACTACGTTGTATGTTGCTTGCGGAGAAGATCTGACAGCTTTGATGCGATCCAATCCGTAGCACAGCGTGAACTGATCGTCGAATATTGATCGTAAAAAACATTTGAACTTTAAAAATGTGAATGTAATGTTTTATTTGAATTATTCGTGTGTATATATAATATATATATATTATAGAGACAATTGTTAGACATAATTATTTAATGTTATCAAAAAAAGATAATATGAATTACTTACTCGATTACAAACACTACTTAATGTTTCTTTCTACCGGCATAATACATTAGGCACATGCAAACTTGAAATAATTAAATCTCGTAAATGATTACATATTGTACTATGTACAAATATTATATAATAAAGAATAATTTTTTATATATGATTAAATTAGGTCAAAATCTATACATAATTATATCTACACAATTATACATAAATATAAAGATTTAATATTAAATATAAAGACTTTTTTCTGAGTTATGAATTTTTTATGTTTATTTCAACAATAGTTTGGAAGAGTAGAGCATTGTAAATGACGTCCATTTTAAGTCTTTTTTTTAGTATTATTTTGAACGTCCGAACAAACGGTTGTGACAAACAGACGCCTTATAGGCGTTCAATGGATGTCCATCGAACTGAATTCACATATCTTTTGGATGTCCCAATGTCCAAACTCGGACATCCACTGGACATCAATGATATGTGCATGTGCTATCTAGGTATTTCAAAAGCGAAGAGAGAACCGTCATAAAATTCAAACAGTATTGAGTATACTTTGAGATTCTGTATAATATATGTTAGAATCAAAATTTTTCGAACTGTATAACCTAAAGTAAGCATTTACTTATATAACATTTTTTTAAAATTTGTAATGTCTTATTTTTTGAAAAACATTTAATTATATTATAGTTTTGCTTAAGGAAGAAAAAAAAGAAATATAACTTTATATAGCAAACTTTTTTATTTTCATAATTAATAGACATATTAGACATTCTTATATACTCCACTATTAATCAGATCTTGGTATACAAATCAGAAATTTTCTCATTAATTCAATTAAAAATTTAAATTTCTTCTTCAGATTTTTTTATGAATATTAACCATAAACATACATACAAATATTAATTATAGACATACACTACCCTCCACAAGTTTGGAAACACCTTGCATTTTACAGATAAACAATCATATAGCAGCGATTTGTACATATTTTTCATATGAATATATTGTAAGACGTTTAAATGATGATATATATTTTTATCTAGGACAGTGTTACGTCTGTTTATGTCGAATAATTATAACACAGCACCGAACTACTCGGAGTTAAATTTCGCGCGTTGATTTATTCTGCCAAATAGTGCTACATATCAGATGCTGTAGTGGTATGCCTGTAATGTTTGCGCGCATTAGAAACATACATTAGAGTGATAAGAACTCATTTGAATGCAGTTTGATTTTAGTTTCTGTAAAAATAACAAAAATTACTACAATCGTTAAAAGTGGCCCCAACGTGCCAGATTCCATATGAATTGTGAGTCAAGATTATATTTTACAAGAAGAAGGATAGTATTCGGCAAATATCAAAGAAATTAAAGTTATTTTCTTTTTATTGTATACTTTTTATTGTATACTTTTATAGAGTGTTTCCAAACTTGTGGAGAGTATTGTATGTAAGAATTAAACTAAATGAGGGAAACATGTGAATGAAGCAAGCATATGGTATAATGGACATATATATATATCCCACTCATATATATATTCCACTCATTGATATTTATTCCTCTCCTTTAGTTTCCTCCTCAGCTTTACTATTCTTGTTTCAGATAAAATAAAATGTTCGAGATGTTATTTCTGCCCTACATGTTTCAACACTGTCTCTTATGGAAGTGTAGCTGATATTATATGATATTAACCAATCAATTTTAAAATGGCGTAAAGTATAATAAGAAGATTAATTTGAAATTACGGTTAGGTTTCGAATGTGATGAAGTTGCCACTTATTTTAATTTACGATAGAAACATCAGCACAACTTCTGAAAGTTTCTTGTGGGCCACAACCCATGTCTTGTTTTCCATCTTCACAGATACCCCAAGTGTTTCCGGTGCGGTAGTTCCATCTGAATTAAAGTGGAAACAAATATAAATTTATTATTCATCTCATTTTATAATAGAGTATATTAAAAATCTATAATGAAGTATATTGAAAACTTATGTATGAAAACTTTGTTAAATTATTATATTTATATACATATATTATATTATATACATATTATATATATAGAATATTATATTATATTATATTATACAGGGTGATTAAGAAGGCCCGTGAAATGACACATTCTTTTAAGACGTTTTCTTTAGCAAAATTTCGTCCGACCCTTAGTTTTCGCCATTATTTGAATTATTTAACTTATAACGGGTCGGATACAAGAGGCAGGCAAGGCGCGACCCCGTAAACCGGGGGCTTGCGCGGGGGCGATCGCTGGGTTCTCCATTCTTACTTACTCTTACTCTCTTCTCCTCTCCTCTCTCTCTCTCTCCACATTTGCTTCTCGAAGTTAATTATTCCTTACTAAATTTTTTATTTTTTATTATTGCCACTTTTAATTATTCTATTGTACGTTTTTTTTTTTTTTTTTTAAGAGAGGGGAAAATTTTCATGCATACTCACCGGACCCGGTGAGTTATGGGGACTCGACAAATTGTATCAACTCGGTACTTTTACCCACTAAAAACCCCCTTTTCGCTTTTCTCTACTGTTTATTTGACATCCCGAAATTTGCACAAAACCAAAGATAAAGATTATTACCTTGTTCGACGTATTGTTGTAATTTCGAGAAATAAAATTTCCAATAGATCGTACTTTTACCGTTATCGGATATCACGTTCTAAAAGAACTAGAGACTCACACTTAAAAATTCTTAGACGTTTTTTTTTTTAAACTTTATCACCATAACATTCTTTCCACCCATTAAGACGATATCAATGACCTTCACTATACTATCTCACTATCGAATGGCTCCAGCCAGCAATATAATCACTCGATTAAAGAAAACACAACATTATTGGATTGACACGCGACAACGTGATGATATTTGCCCCGGGGAAAAACAGTTTTTTTAGCCAGGCGGTAAGCAGTATCAACAGCTGTCGAACATGGGCATGATTGAAGACCCCGAGGGAGAATAATTCATAGTGACATTTATACATCGTATGAGATTTGCTTTTAAAATTAATTAGAATAAATAAATGTTTAATACTTTCACTGTTAATGTTAAAAATTATTTATTATTAATATTAAATATTATTAAATATTCTTAAATATTATTATTCACTTTAAATATTTATTTATTATTATTAAATAGTATTATTAATATTAAATATTAATTTATTATTAAAAATTATTATTAATATTAAATTTATTTTTTTATTATTAAATATTTATTAAATTGTTGAAAATCATTAATATGAAAATAAATAAAAAAAATATCATTAAATTTTGTTTCAATTCTCTTGGCTTTTTCTTATGGTTTTAAAAACAAATTCAGAGCGACCAATATTTCTGAACATTTTGGAACATCTTCTTACGTTTTTAAAACCATAAGAAAAAAGCCAAGAGAGATTGAAACGGTAGACTTTAATGATTTTTTTCATATTAATTTCATATTACTATTGATTTTCAATCAGATGATTTAATAAATATTTAATAATAATAAATATATAAATTAAATATATAATAATATTTAATAATAAGAAATAAATGTTTAATATTAATAACACTATTTAATAATAATAAATAAATATTTAATGTTAATAATAATATTTAAGAATATTTAATAATAATATTTAGTATTAATAATAAATAATATTTAACATTAACAAGTATTAAACATTTATTTATTCTAAATAAAAAAGATATCATACAATGTATAAATATCATATGATAATAATATTATACGCTAAATTGTCGCGCTTCAATCGCATGTTCACGTTCGATAGCGCTGTTAGTATCTTAACCTACCGCAACCTAGCATAACCAAAAACAGTTTGCTGTTGCCGGGTAAATATCGTCACGTTGTCGCGTCGTCACGTCAGAATAACGTGTATCTTTCTTTAATCGAGTGATTTTTAATGGTCAACAGTGATTATTCGACAGTGATTTTTAGTGATTAGTGAAATAGAGTCATTGGTACTCGTCTTAGAGTGAGTGAATGAATGTGATAGGTTATAAAAGAAATTTATAAAAAAAAAAAGAATTTTCGATTAATTATTTAGTGTGGATCTCTCCTCAAAAAGGGTATCTACGTTCAATTTGAATGAAAGGTACGATCTATTGGAAAATTCATTTCTTAAGAAATTAAAGCAATACATCGAACAAGGTAATAATAACTATTCTTTGGTGTTGTGTGAAAACAAAATTTGGAATGTCAAATAAACAGTGTTAGAGAAAAGTAGCGAAAGAGAGGGGTTTTTAGTGGGTAGAGAGTAGATTTGGTAAATTCGACTTGGTCGAGTCCCCAAAATCACCGGGGGTTCCGTGAGTAGCATAAAAATGCATTTTCCTCTCAATCGGGAAAAGAAGGTAAAAAAAATAATTTAGTGAAAAGTGTAACAAAAAAAATAAATAATAATTTTAGTAAGAGTAATAATAACTTCGAGTAAGCAAATGTGAGAGAGAGAGAGAGAGGGGGGAGGAGAGAGAGAGAGAGAGAGAGAGAATGAGAATTATGTATTCGCTGGGTGTGTATGTATTCGCATGTGTATGTAGCGACCAACTGATCGCAGCGATCGCCCCGCGTAAGCACTCGGTCTGACGGTGACTCGCGCCACTTTCTGCCTCTTCTTGTATCCGATCCATTATAAGTTAATTCATTTTTTAATAATTCGAAAACTAAGCGTCAGACGAAATTTTGCTAAAGGAAAAATCGTCTTAGAATTGACTCAAGAATATGTCATTTCACGGACACTATACTTATTTTGAATCACCCTGTATATATAGAATTTACAGGATGTGGATACTAGAAATATTAGAAAGATGAATATTCCGAACTTGGAAGGATGACGTTTATGAAAAAAATGTTAAATATAAAAATTTTGATGTTTAAAAATACGCATCTGGTGATGAACTTGAATTTGATCTAGGGGCCAAATTTAGAAGTCAAATCAAGTTTAACTTGATTTAAATGGAACTATAGGGTGGCAGGAAATTTTTGATCTCAACGAAGTAAGGAGGTAGATTGACTCAAATTAAGAAGGAAGAACTTCTATTTTTTTGTGATTATCGCAATAATTAACGAAAAATTAAATAAAAAAGATCGGCCAATGCGCGTGGCTAGAAGCACACGGCGGCGTGCGGCGAAGCGATGATTGGGGAGAGGAAGAGCCTTCGCCACGCGCTTACACACTCATTGCTCCTGCCTTCTCCAAAAGAGATCCAAAAGCGACGGTTGAATTTCAACGGAATAACATCCTCCTCTAAGCATAACTAAAATTATTGATAATACTGACAATTTTAGTTCCGCAATTGTTGTTGTTATCGATACAATTCATGATTTATGATATAAATTTTATGTATATGAAAACTAGCAATTTTATATTTGTGCTTATTATTTTAAAATTTGATAATGTCATTTATTTCTATTATATATTTCGTCTCATATAAACGATAAAATAGATGCATATCTGTCTCTTTTATATGTACACTACCCAAAAAAAATAAGAAACACTTTTTGTACCCTAAACATTAGACTATTTTCAAACCGCGGAAACTCGTCAAAAAATCATCGTAGACAAAAAAATTAAAAGCATTTTGAAGATTGAAGTTTCAACTCTAACGCGCAGTCAGTTTTTTAACATTTTTTTATCTTATTCTGCGCTGTAAAAAGGAACATACTGTTTAATTCCTTAAAATTATCTATATTTAACACGTCGCAACTTGATAAAAAAATTTTTCTCAAGAGTCAACTAAAATTCCATAAACTACATTTTACTTACAAAACGCTTTTTTAAAAATTTTCTTACAATTTTTTTGATCGAGTAATATGATTTTGAAAATAAATCAGTCTTTTTATGTATGATGTTAATACTCGGCGGAAAATCATCGTAAACAAAAAATAAAAAAGTATTTTGAAGCTTGAAATTTAATTTAAAATATAAAAGTATTTTGAAGCTTGAAATAATGCGCTATCATTAGTTATTTTACATTTTTTATCTTCCTTGTCCTGTAGTTTAAAAAAGAACATTATTTCGTTCCTTAAAATTAGTATTTTTGATATTTTGCAGTACGATAAAAAATTTTTTCATCATATCTAAAAAGTACTGATTTATTTTCAAAATTGTATTACTAGATCAAAAAAATCGTAGGAAAATTTAAAAAAAGTGTTTTGTAAGTAAAATGTAATTTATGAAATTTCAGTTGAATTCTCGAGTAAAATTTTTTTATCAAGTTGCAGCGTGTTAAATATGTATAATTTTAAAAAACTAAACAGTGTGTATTTTTTAAAGCTCAGAATAAGGAAGACAAAGAATTTTAAAAAAACCAGCAACTTGCGCGTTGAAGTTGAAATTTCAAGCTTCAAAATGCTTTTTTAATTTTTTATCTACGATGATTTTTCGACGCGTTTCAACGGTTTGAAAGTAGCCTAATTATTAGGGTACAAAGAGAGTTCCCTATTTTCTTGAGTAGTGTATTTGAACACAATTTCAAAATATTGCTAATGTTAGCTATGTTATGTCTAACCGACTGCACTTCTTTCCTTCCACGATGTTACGGCAACGTAACGATCGTGATTTGACAACATTTTGATAAAAAAATTTTTCTCGAGAAATTTAACTGAAATTCCATAAATTACAACATTTTACAAAACGCACGATCATAATTTGACATTTTGATAAAAAAATTTTCCTCGAGAAATTTAACTGAAATTCCATAAATTACAACATTTTACAAAACGCATACGTACACTTACAAAACGCTTTTTTTAAATTTTCCGACGATTTTTTTTACAATTTTGATGATAAGTAAAATCATTGCTCAAATAGAATCTTTCACGCCTCATAATAATCTATATTAGTTATCCAATATGAATAAGAAAAAACGCAGGAAAGATAATTATTTACTTATATTGACCATCTCCCGATTTCAATAATTCTCACATATGTTATCAAGATTATCACTCTGAGTAATGTTGTGAAAATTTTAGTCGGCGGTCATTAAAAAATATAAACAAAAAAAAAGAAGTTCCATAAGTTCAGTAATACCAAGAAGCACAAGTACATCCTATGTATATAGGTACACGCACCGGCACTACCGGCAGGAATGGTGTCCTATGCTTGTGTTGACGCTTACTGATCGTCACACTCACATATGGTAAGCGAAACGCGCATATACGCGAGCCGGATAGCGGGAGAGAAAGAAGGTAGAGTAGTGGGGGGAATTCCGATGTTATGTCCTTCGCGCATGGCACAAGAGTGAGAGAGAAAGCACCATAAGACGTGATATCGAATTAGAGGTGTCCGATAGCCGTCTCTCTCGTTCGGCGCTCGAACGAGAGAGTGCGAGCAAAACAGCTATATACCGCACGAGATACCGCGCTGTCTATATACGCGTCTCGCGCGCTTTAATATCGATATCGATATATTTTTTATTTCTTTCTTTAACAGAGTTAAAATGCGGTTGAACCGCGTGCACCGGCGTATTCATTCTATTAAATTAAATAATAATTATAATATAATTATATGAATACGCCGCTGCACGCGGTTCAACTGCATTTCATCTGAAGATGACAATATAATATTTGTCATGTTTGAAATTATTGAAAATGCTACTTATATTTCTTAATCGTAGTTCAACTACTTCTAAACGGCCAATATTGGCTCAATATGAACTTATTAAGTTTATGTATGTTTAAACCTGAGTTAATAATCGGTAGAAACCGAGGACCACGCACACAAACATTGGAAATTTGAGTAC
>JAPIVC010000574.1:0-46143 GCA_030586385.1 Camponotus fellah | reverse complement strand
AAAGGTTGATCTTAGAGGACTCATCTCCGATGAGCTTCACCTTAACATATGTTCACCTTAACATATGTTATCAAGGTTACTGTCTTAAGTAACATGCAAAAATTTTAACTGTCGCTCATTATTTATTAAAAAGTTATAAACAAAAGAAGTTTGACGAACTTCACATAATTTTCGGATACCATGTATGTACACGCAAATCCATATGGAACCATACAATAATAAACCTCGTTTTTCGTTGACTCAAGCGTAGTGGATTTCGCTTTGCATAGAAAGTTAAAATATGTAACTTTCAATGTAACAAAAGGTATGTTATTGTATATTTCTATTATAATCAATGTACTTGCTAATGAACATATATATGTTAATATACATATACATATATATATATTTTTTTTAATAAATATGTATTTATTCATTATTATTGTTAATGGGGTACATTTTTTTATTATTTCAAAAAATGCTTTTATTCTTTCTTCAAAAGGATAAAGTCTTCTAAATACACAATGAGCGACAAATAAAACTTCATACATGTTACTCAGAAGAGTGACCTTGATAACATATGATAAAGTGAAGCTCATCGGAGATAAATCCCCTAATATTAATCTTTACTCCCAGCAATTTTCATTATAATATGTACAATGACTTGCATTAATATTCGGACACTATGATGTATGAGATATTATTGCTGTTATATTTGCTTACAATAATGTTCACGAGTATATCTAAATATTTTAAAACAGAATTTAATAAAAAATGCTGTTAATATGTACATAATATAATATAATACTTTTAAATATTATCAAGACAATAACCAGAAATATATAATCATAAATCAAGAATAGTACAACAGAATATTTATAATTGTCTTAAAGTGCTACATCCACCATATCGCCGAATTTAAATCCCATTGAAAATTTATGGGATCAATTAGATCGTAATATTTGAGAAATGCCCATAAGAACAATACCAGAATTAAAACATCGTTTAATAAAAGAGTGGAACTTTATTACGCAGGAATATTTAGAAAAAATTATTTCTAATATGTCAAAGCGATTACACGAAGTTATTAAACAAAATGATTTTTCAACAAAGTATTAATATTCACTTTAATATTTTTTAAATAAGCATATTTCATACGAAATTAATATAATTTGTTTAGTGTCCGAATATTTTTGCGACAAAATTTGTATATTATTTCACTTATACTTTGTTATTTACAAACATATGTATATTAAACATATCTATATATATGTAGATAACAGTATTTAATGGTTCTTTTTTTTATTCATACTAATTATCGAGATTATAATGCATTCTTATACTTGGTACTTTATTCGCTCGCTATTTCTCGAAAAAGAAAACGTATCTTTTTGGAGTTCTTCGATCATAGCTTAATGATTCGAATGTAAATTTCTTGTTGGTGAGGGAGGTTACGTAATATGAATTTCTTGTGTGCTTTTGATACCTCGGAAGAACGAATCCCTGCGCCAATATATAATACTTCAGAAGATTTTCTTCTTCCCACGCGTTACATGATATAAAATACTTACATAAAATCATTCAATAAATTAATTAATATAATTGAATATCAGAGGAAAAAAAATCATAAATATAATTATTTAAATGAACTTTAAATATGTATTATTATAACAATGTATTATTATACAATGTAGTATTCTTTAATATAAATATTAAGGTTACGTATAGGTTAAAGATAAACCGATTCATTTGATGTATATATTTTTAAAGAATTTTCAAATATATTAATAAAAATAAAAAGTAAGAACGGTTTTCTTTTCTTTCCAGGCACCCTAATTATTTGGCTTTTATTTGCTAATTTTATTATTTTATAAGTACATAATAAAATTTGTCGAGAAATTATATTCTTGATTGTTATTTCAAAAATATTTTTTATGTTTATCATAAAGAATTGTATCATTCGCAAATGTTTTATTTATTATAAATAAAACGTCTTTGAATAAAAATGAATACGTACTTGTATCTCTGGAAAATTTGCTAACATTAAGATTGCAAAATTCATCGTAACAGCAGTTGTGTCGGAGGCCTAATAAATAAAAATTTTATTTATTAATTATTACATTTTATTTATTAATCAATTAATAAACAAGTAGAACAAAAAGGATCTAATATATTGAAAATAAGAAAATCATGACGGAATAGGATTAATAAGAACCGAACGCAATAAATAAATTTACTGACATTGTGTAAAAAATTCTTCTTAATAAATTTTTCAATCCTTTTTTTGAAAATGGATAGAAAAATCATTTTATTTAAATTCATGATACAATAACACAGGCCTGCCAGGTAATTTTTTAAGATGCAATAGTGACTTTTGACGTAATTTTGTGCGCTGAATCCGAATTTGGCCGCCGTGCGTAGTATGTCACGTTTTTGAGTAATTTGTATGGCTCAAAAATCACTATTTTGGCCAATTTCATAAATTTATTGTGGGGAAACCAAATTTTTTGAAATATTTCTGCCAATAGCATCGTATAATACTCACTTTCGCCTTTCAAATTCACTTTCAATTACCGCCGCATGACTTTTTTATTACGCAAATTCGACGGCCAGATTCAGATTCATCGCACAAAATTACGTCAAAAATCACTATTGCATCTTAAAAAAAATTTTGAGCTCCTTTTTCGCAGACCTGTGTATTACATGAAATTTCACATACCATATTTTTACTTGATTGTTCAGAGAGAAGTTCTTTATGTACTTTAATGAAGGAATGCAATTTGTTTATATTAATGACTAAAATAAATTGTAGTCTGATTATAGATCACATGCCTAAATTGTTTCAAAAAACTGAAACATATAGTATGCTAAAAAATGTGAGCTGATCTGTGTTAGTAACATTATTTATAATTGATTTCTTCTTTTTCTTATTTTTATTAAATAATGTTAACAATATATTATTTACTTTTGTATGAAATGATATCAAAGGAAGAATCGAAATGTTTATTATTATTAAAGAGATTTTTTACATAATATAAGTGCATTTATCTATATTCGCTTCTAATTATCCTTATATTTTCCGATTTTTTATATTTATTATAATACAATAAATTATGTTTATTTATAAAAATATAATTATGTATAAGAATTATATATAATTATATATATTTTACATACCACTAGTAACATCGTAATTAGATTATCATGTATCATCTTTTGTGAGAACTTGTGGTCATGAGATGCTTCTATTAGAATATCAAGGAGTGTTTTTTCTATATTATTAAAAAAAATAAAATATTAAATTTTGTGCATATTATTATTTTGTATACATATTGTATATACACGTGTTAACTTTTTATTTTATAAATAGAATTCAATATGCGACTTTAAAAATTAATATTAAAAATAAAAGACGTAATTAAAATCGACCAAACTGACAATTTTATAAGGTAAAAAAAATCACAACGTTTCGATCATAGGTTTTGGTCCTTTTCGAGTGAACTACAAAAAAAATTATTTCCAGTACTACAAACAAAAATGTTACATTGAATGAGCAAAGAAGTTGTACATACAATAATTTGTCAAATCGTGGCGCAGTAATGATTTAATTAATGAGTCCACATACAAAAAATTAAACTCTACTAATGGTAATCTGCCACGATGTTACGGTTTGCCTAAAATTCATAAGCCTGGTTTTCCACTGCGAATCATTGTGTCATCTATTGGTAGTCCGTTATATAACGTCGCGCAATACATTCACGATATACTAAAGATTTCGATCGTGGAACCTAAATCTCATATTAAGGATGGTTGGATGTTTGCTAGCATTTTGAAAAATAAATTTATTAATGATGACGAAATAATGATTTCTCTCGATGTTACTGCATTGTTCACTAATATTCCTAAAGATTTGGTTTTAAATGCGGTTACTAAACGTTGGAATAACATTGCTCCTAACACGAAATTCAACTTATCTCGGTTTTTATATACGCGATTGAAACGGTTTTGGACTCCACTAGTTTTTCATTTAACGGACAGTTTCACGAACAGATTTTTGGCAGTCCTATGGGTTCTTCCTTGTCACCTATCTTGGCAGATATCGTGATGGATGACTTGGAGACCCATTGCTTAAGTCTGCTAGATTTTAATGTTCCGATTTATTATAGGTATGTGGATGACATTTTTACCATTGTTCCACACTCAAAAGTTGAAGAGATAAAATCGACCTTTAATAATTATCCAACGCTTGACATTTACGCATGAAACCGAGTCTGATTCTTGTATCAGTTTTCTTGACACGATTGTTATCGGAGGAGCGGCTTTTGACTGATTGGTACAGGAAACCCACCTGTTCCAATAGATATACTAATTTTTACTCTAAACATCCGTTTAAATATAAAATGAACACCATTTACAATCTTGTTGACCGCGCCATTTTATTAGCAGACGTTCGATTTCATTCCAAGAATATTAATATCGTTAAGCAGATTCTTTCCAACAATTGCTTTCCAACCCAAATTATTAACCGTTACGTGTAAAAAAGATTATATTTTTTAAAACATCGTGATAATGCGAATCTTGACAATGAATGTGACAATGCAGTTACATCTTCGTACATTTCCTTGCCGTTCGTGGAGAGCTTGAGTGGCGAAATTAATCGCGTTTTTAAAAATGTAGGTCTTAATGCGGTTTACAATGTGCTTAAAAAACTCAACGCACTGATTAAACGTGATAAAGATAGGTTGCCTACCAATAACAGGACGGAAGTCGTTTACAAATTAGACTGCAAAAACTGTAATAAGTCATATATAGGTCAAACAGAAAGACATGTAAGCACTCGAGTGAAAGAACATCGCAACAACATAAAAGTACACAAAAGCAATTTTTCGGTTATCAGTAAACATAAAGTTGAATTTAATCATGACTTCGATTGATCATTACCTGTTATTTTACATAATGAGAAACACGTGAGAAAGAGAGAGATTGCCGAAATGTTTTTTATAAAAAAGTTTGACAACACGATTAACTTACAAAAGGACACTGAAAATTTAAACAATATTTGATAGACTAATAAAGGTTGTCTAGTCTTTCTCGGTGTGTTGATGGAGAGGTTGACGAAGTGATTTTCTCACGATTGAATAATTAACTAAATTACTGTATGTACAACTTCTTTGCTCATTCAATGTAACATTTTTGTTTGTAATACTGGAAATAATTTTTTTTGTAGTTCACTCGAAAAGAACCAAAACCTATGATCGAAACGTTGTGATTTTTTTTACCTCAATAAAATTGCCAGTTTGGTCAATTTTAATTACGTCTTTTATTTTACTTACTGGCGACCTTCAAGAATTTTATGTTATTAAAAATAAATTTTAAACAAAAAAAATACCTTTATCAATGATACAATCAAAATTTGTTGGGAGTGTGCAATCTAGCGTATATATATATATATATATATATATATATATATATGTTTATGCCGGTTACGGCCATATAGGGTCCGTTAGTTATGAAGCCCTTCCGATAGATGTCGCGTCGTGTTTAAGAACGGTCCTAAGTCCCTTATCTTACTTACTTCGCGCGCTCATGCTCGAGTTACTGAGTTACTGAGTTACTGAGATACTGTAGTACTGTGCATTCGCGCGCTTACTCTCGATTATATTTTCTGCTAAAATAAAAGATTAATCCCAATAGGTTATGGGCCCAGGGCATTGCCACTGCGTTAATTAGTCGAATCTTTTATTGTGTGTTTAAGTATTGTACATTTACGTTGTAATTGTGACACGAGTGCGCGTTCGTTCTTTGTTCGAGCCGGTCGAAAATTCGTCGTCATAGACAGTACACGTAAAATCGTTTGAGTGGTTAAAAGAATAGCTACGATGGAAGATCGTCAACAGCTAGTAACGCAGCTCATGCGAGCCTCATACACGCGATGGAAATTTGAGATAATGGCGCTTCTGGAATCAAAATCCGTTGAAAGCTTAATTGACGGAACAAAGACGGAACCTGCAGAAACTGCCGACGAAATTACTAAAGCAACATGGCGGAAGAACAATGTAATGGCAAAATCGCGATTTCAAAGACGCTCGATGAAGATCATTTTAAGGTGATCTCAACATGCACTACAGCGAGAAATATGTGGATTCGTCTGACAGCATTATACGAAGATGTGTCGGCGACTACAAAGCTGTTAGTCAATGAAGATTTTCATGGCTACCGTTGGTTAGAAGGTATGAACGTATCAACGTACATTGCGGGCCTAACCGAAGTCGTGCAACGATTGAGAAACCTTGGTGAGACGGTCAGTAAGGAAACTATGATCGCGAAAATCGTCCGTGGTTTGCCTGAGCAGTTCAACAGTTTCCGTGAGGTATGGCGAATTGCACCGAATCCGAATTTAACAATTGCTGAATTACAGGGAAAGCTTATGGACATCGAACACGAGTCTAGCAAAGAGCAGATCGTCAAAAACAATCCCGGGAGATGCTTTGATGTCCAAAGAAAAGCAATGGAGGACTAAGTCCAAAGGTAAACAGCAAGGTAAACAACAACAAGCTCAGTCTAAGAGTAAGAAAGTTTTTGAGATGCCACAACTGTGATGGCATAGGACATTTTGCTAGAGACTGTCCGTCAGAAAAATCTGTTAAAGGTACGAAGAAAGGCAATAATAAAGAATCATCAGGCGAAATCAAAGAAGCTTGCGTTCCCAAGTGACAGTGATAATGACTGCTGGATGGCTGACTCAGCTGCTTATCGTCATATCACAAGAAGAAAGGAATGGTTCTCAGAATTAAAGCCGCTCAATCCACTCGAAAAGGTCAGAATCGGCGACGATGAATATCTAGATGCTACCGCTAAGGGCACCATTGATATATGGGCATTCGATGGCAACGAATGGCAAGCAAAAGTCCTAAAAGAGGTACGCTATTGTCCTAATTTTGGATCGGCTAACTTATTTAGCATTGGTGCTGCCGCAGAATATGAAACATTGTTCATAAAGAATGGCGCGGTTGTTAGAGGACCAGATGGTGGTGTGCGAATCGTCGGTGTCAAGAAAGGTCCAACAATGTATAAATTGATGATCAAGCCGAGAATTAGTGGTGAAGTTCATTCAGCTCAAGATGGACAAGTTACCTGGCAACTTTGGCATCAACGACTAGGCCATGCGTATCTCAAACAAGTCAAAGCTACGCTAAAGTCAAAAGGAATTACGGCCACAGGCAGTGAGAAATTCTTCTGTGAAGCCTGCATTTATGGAAAAATGTCGAAAGGACCTTACAAAAGGTTCAGAAAGAAGAATGTAAACCTGGACACGAATTCACGCGGATACGAGTGGAAAAATCTCTACTCCATCAATGTCCGGTTGTCAATACTTTGTATCTTTCGTTGATGAGAGCACTGGCTTTATCAAAGTCGCATTCATTAAGAAGAAGAATAAAGTGCTAAATGCATTCAAGAAAGTTGTGCAGGAAATCAAAGTTGAAACTGGAAACCAGGTTGAAGTTTTAAGAACTGATCAAGGAACAGAATTCATCAGTGAAGAATTCAAGAAATTTTTACTAGAAGAAAGGATCACTCACCAAATGAGCGTTGAGTACATTCCTCAATCGAATGGTCTTGCCGAGAGATCGATTCGGATTCTAACAGAGAAGGCAAGGGCCATGATCTTGGACGCAAGATTACATAAGTCACTTTGGGCCGAGTGTGTTTATACAAGCGCATATTTGTCAAACAGAGTGCCTAGAGCTGGGGAACCAGTAACAAGTTTTGAACTATGGCATAAGAAGTCTCCCTCCATTGAACACTTGAAGTCTTTTGCATGTCAAGCGTACGTATGTGCCAAGACAAAAGAGAACCAAGTTTGATGCTAAGGCTTGGAAAGGAATCTTGGTCGGCTACGGACCAAGTGATAAAATGTATCGCATCTATGATCCTCAACAACAAAGAGTTGAAGTCGTTCGTGATGCAAAATTTAACGAAGGAAACGAGAGAAAGGATTATGTGATCTACACTGAAGATGAAGTAAATGTTTACGATGAAGACATTGAAGAGGATACGTCTACGGTCATCAATGAAGATCTATATGAGGATGAACAAGTAGCACCAGTAATAAGAAAACCAGGTCGTCCGAAAGGATCAAAGACTAAGAAATACTCTACGGTATCATTATCAATGTCGCTTCGAAATCGAAGTGTATCTGAGACCACTGAAGAATCAGATCATGAAACCAATGGTCAAGAAAATGACAACGTTGTATATATGTCAATAGATGGGCCAACGACGTTTGAAGATGCACTGGACAGTGATCAAGATAATGAATGGTTATCTGCAATGCAAGATGAGTTAGATTCACTAGTCAAGAATAAGGTATTTGAGGTGACCAAATTGCCGAAAGATAAGAAGCCGCTACAAACTGGTTGGGTTTTAAAAACTAAGAGGAATCCTGATGGAACCATAAATTGACTGAAGGCTAGAATTGTTGCCAAAGGTTACGCACAGAAGTCAGGACTGGACTATAATGAAACATATGCACCTGTTGTACGAAGTGAATCTGTTCGAATACTGTTAGGAATTGTTGCATATAAAGATCTAACTATGATTCAATGTGATGTAATGACGGCATTTCTTTATGGAAATTTGGAGGATGAAATCTATGTTCGACCTGAAGGCATCGAACTGGAAGATACAAAAGTTTGGAAACTCAGGAAGTCATTATATGGATTGAAGTAGTCACCACGATGCTGGAAAACCAAGTTCGATTATTTCCTGAAAAATTCGATATAATCACCTGGCAGACCCATGTATCTACTATTCACACGAGAAGAGAGGGGAGAATGCTAGTTGCTCTCTACGTAGATGATCTACTGATCGCTGGCAGTAACGACAAAGTGATCAATGAAATAGTTGATCATTTGAAGAAAGAATTGAAATTAAGGTTTTGAACCGAATTGCTTTGTTGGTCTTGAGTTGGAACGTGATCGTGCTAACAAGATGATTAGTTTAAGTCAAATCGGATACTTAAAGAAGGTACTGGAACGTTTCAACATGAGTAATTGCAATCGATCATCGACTCCAGGAGAAGGAAAAATATTAAAGAAGATTCATGAAATTCTGAAGACAATAAATGAAGTTAGTTTTCCTTATCAACAAGCGATTGGCTCATTACTATACGCCGCTATGATGACTAGACCAGACATTGCATTTCAAGTTGGAAAGGCTGCAAGAAAAGTTCAAAATCCAAGTCATGAAGATGTAGTAGCTGTAAAACGTATTATGCGCTACATTAAAGGAACCTTGAACACTCGCTTGAAGATAGGAGGTGGCAAGCCAATCTTGGAAGGATTCTGCGACTCAGATTACGCTGGTTGCCATGAAACTGCTAAAAGTACGTACGGTAATGTCTTTATATATTACAAAATTTTAATCATAGTTGAGCTTTAAAAAACTTTAAAAAAATAAAAAGTAATAAGAACTATAAAGTTAAGTTTAATTGACAATAAGCACAGTTTAATAATAAGTTTGATGCTACATAATTAAAATTACAAAGATCTTTCTAACAAGAGTGTAATTTATTTACTGTCGTATTATATAACATATATATATAATATATAACATATATATAATATAATAACATATTTATATATTATATATATATATATATAATAACATTTTATATATATATATATATATATATATAATAACATTAATAAATTTTATCTTTGAGGATCTTTCGGAAATCTAAAAAAAACTAATTCCCTTTATACCTGTAACGTTTTTACAGTTTTTGCAGTTTCAGACCGCGCAAGTATATCCACCCATTTTTATTACTTTTTTATTATTTTTATATAGCCTATTCATAATCTATTTATTTCCTATTCACTATAATAACAGACATGACATAAATCGACAACGTCGCCATATTGTTGGTTGGATTTTTCGCGCATGCGCATTAGTAACTTAGGACCCTGATTTTCGTCTACTGTCGTAACTGGTTAAACTGTGGCATAAAGGTCATTCTACAATCAATCACAGTCGAGTATTCTCTTAGGCCGGTATTCATAGTCCGATCTTATATTTAAGATCATCTTAAGTCTGTTCGAGGTTGACTTAAGATCTCATTCAACCAATCAAATAGATGCGTAGCATTTCAAGCTCGAACTTAAGACGATTTCAAATATAAAGGTCATTCTACAATAGAGTCGTAAAGTCGTAAGTCGTAAGAAATTGACGAATCCCAGTTGAAGTTCAGGAGAATAATCAACTGTGATTGGTCAATTTCTTATGACTTACGACTTTACGACTCTATTGTAGAATGACGATTTAGCCGTCAATGGCAGTAGGATTAATGGATTAAAGCTGTAACTCAAGGAAGTGACCAATCACAGTCGAGTATTCTTTTGATGCTTGACTGTGATTGGTCAATTCCTTACATACTGCTTTAATTCATTAATCTTACTGCCATTGTAGACGACGTGTTATATTTGAGATCGTCTTAAGTTCGAGCTTGAAATGCTACGCAGCTATTTGATTGGTTGAATGAGGTCTTAAGTCAACCTCGAAGCAGACTTAAGATGATCTTAAATATAAGATCGGACTATGAATACCGGCCTAAGAGAATACTCGACTGTGATTGATCAATTTCTTGAATCTTACGCTTTACAACCTTAAGGAGCAAATTCATGGGACGCTAAAAAGTAGCGTCAACCATTGGTTGAACAATGAAGCAACTACTTACTTCTTTGTTCAACCAATGGTTGACGCTACTTTTTAACGTCTCATGAAAAGGTACTTTTATGCTACGGTCATTGTAGAATGGCCATTATGCTACGGCCATCATTGTAGAATGGCCTTTAGAGTTTGATGTGACACACGTGTTTCAATACGACATAAAAGCGCTTCTCGGAACTCGTAAGCATTTTTTCTATTTTGTATTATAATTATTACAATTATAATTATTATTAAAATTATTATTATTATATAATTATTATTAAAATTATTATTATAATAATTGTAAAGTAATTATTATAATAATAATTTTAATAATAATTATACAATAATAATAATTTTAATAATTTTAAATTATTATTATAATAATAATAAAAATAATTATAAGTATTTATATTAGAATATTTATGAAGATTACTGCGTCGATATTAAATGATGTCATCATGAATAGAAGTTGAAAAGGAAGTCCAAATTCCTGAGGAAGCCATGTGATACTAAGATCTTTAGAAATAAGAGATCGCTCAAGAAGAGAAGGATCATTTCATCAGTTTAGTAATATGGTGTATCTATTTTGCCCATATTGCGCCAATCTTCTCCGATTTCAGGAAGATCCAACAGGCAATCGGTTTGCTTGTCGCACATGTCCTTACATTTATAAGATAAAAAGCGCGGTTACTACGCGTACCTTTTTTAATGAAAAGCTGGAGAAGACGGTTGTCGTCAACAAGGAAACCGCGTGGGAAGGCGTAGATTCGACGGACGAGCGTTGCCCCAAGTGTTCCTATCCACGTGCTTATTTCAAGCAATTGCAGACACGATCCGCTGATGAGGGTATGACCTTGTTCTACAGATGCTGCAATCATTCGTGCGGCCACACTTGGCGAGTCAATACATAAATCAGCAGGTAATCAATAATTGCGAAAGCAATTATTAACATGTCAAGTGCCAGATGCATGAAGAGATATACACGCTAGTTTAGTCTTTTAGAAAGACAAGGATAAGAAATGGGAATAACTGAAAAATAAATAATTTACAAAAAATGTAATTTTACTGTATTTTACAGGATCAGGAAAAAGTCTGGATACTCCTTAATATTTCGAAAAATACGCATTTTAAAAAAATATGTTTCATACAAAAGTTATAGGGTTTTATGTGGCACATTACACAGCAATATTATTATGACCTCGAATAGCATTGTCAATGTGAAGATCAGCTTCAATTTTTTAAATAGAATCCTTTATTTTTCATTGTATATTCTTGTAGTTTATCTCGAGAGCTTTCCAAAACACTGATAAATTATTTTTCCATAAAGTACTTTTCGAATTATGAGGCTTGAAATCATTTCTTAATTTTACATAAACCATAAAATATCTTGTAAACTATTCATTTTTCAATTATCTTACTTTAATACTTTTATTCAAAATAATGAAAAGAATCAATTGGTGTAAAGAAAACATACAGTTGTTTTTAAGAATAAATATGGAATTGTTAATTGCAAATTACATATTTTTTTCTTAGAAACAACTATGTGTTTTCTTTACACCAATTGATTCCTCTCATTGATTCCTCTTATTTTGTGCATAAAATTATGAAGATAAGATAATCGAAAAATGAATAATTTACTAGATATTTTATGGTTTATGTAAAATTGGGACATTATTTCAAGCCTCATAATTCGAAAAGTACTTCATGGAAAAATAATTTATTATAGTGTTTTGGAAAGCTCTCGAGGTGAGCTACAAGAATATATAATGAAAAATAGGGGGTTCCATTTAAAAAATTGAAGCTGACCTTCACATAACCTTGACAACGCTATTCGAAGTCATAATAATGTTGCTGTGTAATGCGCCACATAAAACCCTATAACTTTTGTATGAAACATTTTTTAAAAAAATGCGTATTTTTCGAAATATTAAGGGGTATCCAGACTTTTTCCTATCCCTGTATAATAGTCCTAAATACATCATTCTTAGGAAAATTAATAAAAAAACGTGGTCCGAGGGACCTTTTTCCAAAAATACCCGCGACAGTAATGTGTAAGAAACTTAAGAAGACTCTTTAATAATTTTTTTTCTCTCTACAGAGGCAAACAATCCAAAGTATTCGAAGGATCATGAATCCCAATGCAATAGGTCCTATTAAGGTCAATATGAACAATGCCAAGAATGAATTGAAGCTGCTTGGGTCCCAGGAAAAGCATTGGTTCTGCGGTGGCAACCGAAGTGTCATGATGGCAGCCCAATTGTTGCAACAAGGCAAGATAATCGCGATCCCAACTGATACGATTTATGGTCTTGCTGGTGTAGTCGTCAACCCACTTGCCGTCCAACAATTGTATGAAATCAAACGGCGAGATGGAAGCAAGCCACTGGCGATCTGTCTGAGTAATGTCAAAGAGATTGGTACGTGGGGTGTTCTGGACGACGTGCCGTCTGGTATGCTGGAGTGTCTGCTTCCTGGGCCCTATACGATATGTTTGCGACGCACATCCGCTTTACCAAAAACACTCAATCCGGGCCAAGAGACTGTCGGGATTCGTGTGCCGGATAACAAGTTTGTACGCAGCGTCGCCAAGATTGTTGGGCCACTGGCACTCACCAGTGCCAACATTAGTAGCGAACTAAGCAGTCTACACCCGGACGAATTTCGCGCGCTCTGGCCCAAGCTCGACGGCGTCTTCCACGAGAAGTTAAATTCGAAGAAGCGGCTCGAGAGTCGCCGAGTCGGTTCCACCGTGGTGGATCTGTCGACACCAGGCTGTTATAGAATTGTTCGTCATGGTATCGCAGAGAATATCATCGTTAAGGTATTAAATAAGTACGGATTGAAGAAAATTATGGATAATATGTGATTAAAGTTCTTAATTATAAACGGGATATTATATTTAATTATCGTAATGTTTGTAAAAAAATAAAATTTTAGAAATTATATCGTGTCATTTATAGCGCAGTTGAGAGAGTCTTTATAACGTTAATGTAAAAACCTTGATTCCATTTAAAAAATTCAAGATAACTTTAACTTTTTAACGAATACATTTCTGAAATTTTTATTTTATTAAGAACTATTGTATGAATAGGACTTTGATTTTTTTTTTCATCATAAATATCTAGAAAATCGTATATGTAGGTTTTGTTTTGAAAAAGGCTTTCTTAAAATTTTATTGCAATTTATTTTCAGTCTGAGAACATTTTATACTTTTCTGTCACATAGGATGCCATTAAATAATTCTGTTTTAATTTATTTAATAATATAATTTCATAGGTTTTTTAAAGTAGTCATTAAAATAAAAGACGTAATTAAAATAGACCACACTGGCAATTTTATTGATGGTAAAGAATCACAACGTTTCGACCATAGGTTTTGGTCCTTTTCAAGTGAAAGTAATTTAGTTGAATAATATATCGTGAGAAATAAGGAAATCACTTCGTCAAGATTATCATATCAACCTCTCCATCAACACACAGAGACAGACTGGTCATTAAAATATATTCATTATTTAAATAGAAAATTTATTCTGTCACATAGGATGTCATTAAATAATTCTGTTTTAATTTATTTAATAATATAATTTCATAGGTTTTTTTAAAGTAGTCATTAAAATATATTCATTATTTAAATAGAAAATTTATTTTCTTCTATCTACGATGATACCAATGATTATAAAATGAGGACGTTTAAAGGCAAATAAATTCATTGATCAAGATTCTTCTCCCTGTAGAGAAGATTCTTGCAGTATATAAATTTCTTTCAACATTCTGTGCATACACAAAACACACATACACACACACATATACACACATGCACGAATATCTTGCATTAAATGTATTCTTCAATCCTTATTTCCATCATAAATTAATTTATTCGTTCGATTACGCATATGTAAACGCAGACACGCTCGATGCTGGATCTTCCCCTGTCTCATGGGAGGGATCCCAAATATATTCTTAAAAATAGTATTAATGTAATAAATAAATATTTAGCGCTACGCATTATGATCGCCTCTTCGTCCTTATCAGGCTATGTCCTTAACTGGCCTCATGCGTCTTAATTACAAATGATCACTAGGCAGAATGATAACGTTCGCTTATATATAATCGATTCTAAGCGATAAACTTTTTAGATTCTCACAAAAGTTACATTGGCTCTTTGGTGCCAAGCGATTTTTGGGGATAATGCGAGAACAAGAGCACGTGCGAGACTATTTGAAGATTAAAAAGAGAAAAGAAATTGCATTGAAATCACGGATATTCGTCGAAAAAAGTTTCAGATTCTCGCACATGTATCAGACATTATTTATAAACAGTATTAAAAATTTTTAAGAATATTAAAAGAAACGAAAAGTTTCAGAATCTCTTCCTCGAAATAGAATAGAATAGAAAATTTCATTGTAATGAAAATTCTATGTAAGAATCTCTAACAGCCTAAGAATTCAAAAGTCGAAAGATTAGTATATTCGAAGTTCTCCAAATTTTAAGAAACAAATCTCGGTGATTGGAAAGCTCTAAGAGCTTTTTGTAATTTACAAGACGCAATACATGCAAGAATTTAAAAGCCAGGAGCAACTTTCGCAAGATCCCGATGTACTTTCTGCTTATTAATTATATAATAATATAATAAATCAGTCTAATCTTCCTTTGTAGAAAACATCCCTGACGGTGGCGAGTTTTTCTTCGCGTCGGCGATAATGCTCGTAGTCCTGAAAATACCCAGCAAACTGCTCCTCAGACGAGTATAGATCTCTTTACGCACAGTCGCAGTGAACTTGGTGACCAAACAGCCGATTGCTGCCGTGGCGAAGATCAGATTATAGAGGAGTACAAGCTTGAAATTACCAAGCCACTCAATGCGTCCGAAGTCACCCAGCAAATCGAAGTTTGTCATTCCTGAAAAAAAAAAAAACAGGAAACGAGGTATACAGGATGTCATTTTAAAGGACCCACTCAAATATCTCAGAAACACTGCGTTAAATGCGAAAAATGTTTCAAACAAAAGTTGTGTAGCTTCAAGGGGGCCATAAGATGGTGACAATGATTTGATCTTGGAAAATTATTTGAAAGTCATGTGAAGGTCAACTTTAAAATCTTAAATGGAAACCCCCATTTTTTATTTGATATTCTTGTAGCTCATCTCGAGAGCTTTCCAAAACACTATAATTAAGTTAGTTTTCATTAAGTACTTTCCGAGTTATGAAACTTGAAATCACTTCTTAATTTTACATAAACCGTAAAATATCTTGTAAAAATATTCATTTTTTGATTATTTTATCTTAATACTTTTATAATGAGAAGAATCAATTTGTACAAAGAAAACACATAATTGTTTCGAAAAAAAAATATGTAATTTGCAATTAACAATTCCATATTTTTTCTTAAAAACAACTGTATGTTTTCTTTACACCAATTGATTCCTCTCATTATTTTGTACATAAAAGTATTAAGATAAGATAATCGAAAAATGAATATTTTACTAGATATTTTATGGTTTATGTAAAATTGTGTAAGATATTATTTTAAATAAAATAAGCCTTATAACTCGAAAAATACTTAATAGAAAAATATTTAATTATAGTTTTTTGAAAAGCTCTCGATGTCAGCTACAAGAATATCAAATAAAATGAGGGTTTCCATTTAAGATTTTAAAGTTAATCTTCACATGACCTTCAAATGATTTTCCAAAGTCAAATCATTGTCACCTTATGGCCAAGGTCAAATCATTGTCATCTTATGGCCCCCTTGTAGCCACACATCTTTTGTTTGAAACATTTTTCAATTTAACGCAATGTTTCTGAGATATTTGAGTCCTTTAAAATGGAACACTCTGTATTATAACACAAAAAAAAATATTATATTATATTTTTATTATCAGACTGATTTTTTAATTCGTGAAAAATTCGCAATTCTCAAAAATTCTCAATTTTTTCTCTTTCAATCGTTTATAACTCTTACTCTAAATATAGTATGTATAGCTGATTGAGAAGTTCTTTTAAGGATAATTGACTACCTAGTATTCGAGATAACAGCGGTAACGCTGAACTGAGTACGAGCAACAAGGCGCAATTTGCGATGAGGTGGGTGAGCGGTGTAGAACGAAGTTTGGGTTGAACTCTTCTTACGCCTGGTAGAGCGTACAAACCGATCGCGCTAGTCACGGCCAAATAAAGGATCACTGCTACTTCGATTGTCGCACCGATGGGTCCAAGCTTAGACAAGGAGCTGATGCCAAGCGTAAATTGCTATTGAAATAAAAACAAAATTCGATTAATTAATTAGCTTTGGAAGTAGAAATGGAAAAAATTAAATATAACAATTAAAAATTAAAATTAAAAACAAATATAATAAACATAGTAAAAATAGCATTAAAAAATTAAAAATAAACATTTAAAAAAATTTAAAAAAAAAATAAAATCGAAAAAACGGATTTTTTTTGTTGAAAAATATTAATTTGGTTTTATGTCTTCATTGTTTTTAATATTAATAATATTATTTTTCTTTGTTATTATTCTTCTTTATTTATGTTCGTAAATATAATAAAAAACTCTAAGGTTCTTATATTTTCATTTTTTTTTTTTCGAAAATAATATTAATGAGTTAATAAGACTTATGCGGCAAATCATATTAAACATGATTCATCATTCATGAATTCAGACATGATTCAAACTATTTTCACTAGATGCATAATAAAAATTTTTATTATGCATCTAACAAAATTATCTAAACTATATTGTTCTTAGTATTTTAATCATAAAAATTATTCATAAAAAATTTTCACTTAATTTATAATTAAAATTATTTTCGAAAAAAAAAAAATTAAAAATAGAACTTCAATTTTTTTATTATTTTAAAATAGTAACTATAAAATAATATAAAATACACTCTTAAAAAATTGCAAACTATGTCTTTTATCAATAATAAAGAATTCATTCAATTTTGATTTGCTTTGGAGAATTTATTTAATTAAAATAGTGATGATTACTGTAAATCTAATTTAAAAAATCTAGAAAATCAAAAATAATAAAAAATCTCAATTGCAATAAATATCAAAATATAAAAATTTATTATTATTATTTATATAAATTTTTTTGATAGGAAAAAAATAATATAACAACGAGAGAAAAAAAACTTCAGTGGATTAATTATTTGAAATTTTATTGCTTTCTACTACAGAATTTTTAATTCTCTTCTTGAAATTAAAATATCAAGAAGAATTCATTCAATTTTGGAGAATTTATTTAATTAAAATATAGTAATTAACTATTTAACCAATTGGAATACAATTTATATTTAAAATAGTGATGGTTACTGTAAATCTAATTTAAAAAATCTAAAAAATCAAAAATAATAAAAAATCTCAATTTGCAATAATCAAAATATAAAAATTTGAAAGAAAAAATTTAAAAAGTGACCTAAAGTTTTTTTCACAAAACGGTCTTTTTATGGAAAAAAAACTTTTTTGCTACTTTTTATTTTTCTATCTTTACTTAGAATAAATTTATTCTTCGAAATTACAATATATTATAATATGAATAAAATAGAAATACATTAATTATACTATTTAAATTTATTATTTTTTATTAATTGATAGGAAAAAAATAATATAACGACGAGAGAGAGAAAAACTTCAGTGGATTAATTATTTGAAATTTTATTTTTACTACTTTTTACTACAGAATTTTTGATTCTCTTCTTGAATTTAAAATATCAAGAATTCTTGATATTTCCCATGAAATTCAATGTTAGATTTTCAAAGATTGAATGTAGATTTGTAAGAAAAGAAGCGTGTATACGAACCCTCGTGCTCAACGGCAGCGCTTTGATTCCTATCAGCAATTCCAATGTATTTTGCATCGCCAGTAAAGCCGTGGCAGTGGATAATACAAGCAGCATCAACATCGCCACCGGATAAAATAACGTGCGCCGAACCCACCAGGTTCTTCGCTGTTGATCCAGCAGCTGCCGTCGATGCTGAATGTCATTTAGCCGTTGAGAGAGACCTTTTTGCAGAGCACCGTTCCTTAGACATAGCAGACCCGGATTCACGCTTAGCAGCGGCTCGTCCTCATTCTCCTCCTGCTGCGCCGACAAGCTGCAACTCGCCGACGACGACATCGGCACCGGTGATACATACGACTTCCCTGTTGCTTTCACATGCTGCAATCTAAACGGATGCTGTTACACATGCTATTGTTATCATAAAAATATAAATTACGATCTATGAAAGGAGGCGGAAAAGTGAGTTCACCTTCTGTTAATACAGTCCTCTTCTAATTTATATGCAAAATACTCCTCGTTCAGATTCTTAAGAAACTGGGGTTTAACTAGAAATGACCCTACTACGCCGAACAGTCGTACAAATCCCACCGGAGTGCATACTAAAAATATAGGATGCAATTAATGGAAGCGAAAAATATTAATTTATTTATAGAATTACGCAGAAGTGAATGTTATGCGAAAATTTTCGATACTTACACAATAACATTACTACGCCTACGAATGAGACGCAGGAGTATAGAAAAGGTAAATAGTAACTCCATAAATCTATAAAAATTGTATTTTATTAAATTGGATATCCTCAATTGAATTTTATCCTTCGTTAGGATTCTCGCGTTAGATCTAAGTATACAGGGTTTTCGAAAAGTCCGGTCGAGTATCTAAAAAATAAAGCATTTTAGAGAAAAATGTTTCAAATAAAAATTGTTTGGTTTAAAGAGAGCTATAAAATGGTGGCAATGGTTTGACCTTGAATAATCGCTGGAAGGTCACATAAAGATCACCTTGAATTTTTTAAATGGAACACCCTGTATATTTTTGCACATTCTTGTAGCTCATCTCGAGGGCTTTCCAAAACACTATAATTAAGTATTTTTTCATTAAGTACTTTTCGAGTTATGAGGCTTGAAATAATTTTTTAATTTTACATAAACTATAAAATATTTTGTAAAATATTCATTTTATCTAATTTTATCTTACCTTAATACTTTTATGCACAGAACAATGTGAGGAATCAATTGGTGTAAAGAAAACACATAATACAAACATTTCTAAAAAAATATGTAACTTGCAATTAACAATTACATATTTTTTCTCAAAAACAACTATGTGTTTTCTTTACATCAATTGATTCCTCTCATTATTTTCTATCTAAAAGTATTAAGGTAAGATAATCGAAAAATGAATATTTTACAAGATATTTCACGGTTTATGTAAAATTAAGAAATGATTTCAAGTCTCATAACTCGGAAAGTACTTAATGAAAACTAACTTAATTATAATGTTTTGGAAAGCTCTCGAGATAAGCTACAAGGTTGTGCAAAAATATACAGGGTGTTCCATTTAAAAAATTCAAAGTGGCCTTCATGTGATCTTCCAGCGACTATCCAAGGTCAAATCATTGCCACCATTTTATAGCTCTCTTTAAACCAAACAACTTTTATTTGAAACATTTTTCTCTAAAATGCTTTAGTTTTTAGATATTCAACTGTTTCCGGACTTTTCGAAAACCCTGTATAGTACTTACTGAGCAACGTGTGTAAACTCGAGTTTTGATAATCTAATAGAGATGATAGGACATAAGTCATTCCTAGTACAAGAGTGCCCAGAAGACCAAGGACTGTCATTGTCTCGTATACTCTCGCCATCACACCCTACGACCAGAAATAGTTATAAAAGAAAAGGATAGGCTCGTTATTACAAGTATTTTGTCTTACCTTCTTATGGCCTTCAAAACCCTCCGATTCCGTAAAGAGATAAGCAAAAGGCAGAAATACGAAGAGCGATAGGTTTGAGAACAAAAATACGTGGTTCCACAGACCTGTCGATAATGAATATATCTTGTCAAAATATGAAGATTACATGAAGATACAAACAAAAAAAATTTTAGATATTTATTTTATTTTATATATATTTTATTATATATATTTTATGATATTTACTTTATTATATATATATTTTATTATATACATATTAAATTTAAGATATTTATTTTATTTTGAAGTTTTCCTTGATATCCTTTTTATTAATATCATTATCAAGGCTATATAGGGTGTTCTAAGCCTCTTTTCTTTTAATGGCAGATTCTTTAGAACATTTCAAGACAAAAATTCTTATACAAATTTCTTCCCCTCCTCCCCCTCCGATATGCATTTCTTATAAAAGGTAGCTTATTTTAAATGATGTATTAATATTTTTCAAAAACTAGATCTTCGAGAAATATGTCATATAAAAATTTTGTGACTTCAAGAGGGACATAAGATAGTGCTATGAAGGATGGAGCCATTTCATGTTGGGCGAAGGTCATGAAGTTATTTCAAAGTCATCTTTATTTTTTTTAATGGAATCACCCTAATTTATTTACGTAAATCGATTACTCGCAATATTCGACGTTAAAAGTTGTAAGAATAGAATGACCAAAAATCAAATAATTTACAAGATATTTTGTATTTTAATTTGATACAATTTTACATAAACTATATCACACAAAAATATCATAAATTATTAATTTTTTTTATCATGTTACTTCAATATTTTTATGTATATAATAATGAGACAAATGAATTGGTGTAAAAACACCATGTAGAATTAAGAAAAAAATTTAGCTGCTCGTGGCAAATTTATATTTTTTTTTATGAACATGTAAATATTTTCGTTATACCAATTGATTCCTTCCTTTCTTTCAATTGATTCTATTATTTCTGTATAAAAATAAAATAAAATAATCGGAAAATGAATATTTTACGAGATGTTATAGTTTATATAAAATTATGTCAAATTAAAGTACATAAAATGTCTTGTAAAATATATATATATATATATATGTTCAATTTTTAGCTATAATTTATTTTTATCCTAATAACTTTTTACGCCGAATATTGATTTATATAAACAAATTAGAATGATTCTATTAAAAATAAAAAAATAAAAAAAAGAGATGACTTAAATCTCTCACGATCTCTTTATAATCACTTTATGTCTTCGACGTCACCAAACCGTCGTGTAATATTTTTCAATTAATAGAAAGGAAGCTTTGGTTTTCGAGACAATGACATTATGTGTTGGGCTGAAAGATATGTAAATTCTCTACACAGATGCATTGGTGCCGTTGACCCGGATGGATTGCTATTCTGCTATTTGTAAATCGAATAGACACGCCTGACTTCTTCCTTATACAAGGTAAGTTATTTTAAGTTATCTACTCCAGTAACTTTCTTATTTTTGATTGTAGAAACAAATGTTTCAGATAAAAGTTGTTTGACTCGAAGGGGGACATAAGATGATGCCATTGGTTTGATCTTGGATAATTGTTCAAAGGTCACATGAAGATCACTTTTAATTTTTTAAACGGAACCCTGGATTTTTTATTACTTATTGTTAGCTTATCTCGAGAGCTTTCCGAAACATTATAATAAAATATTTTTTTATTGAGTATTTTTCGAATTATAAAGCTTGAAATAATTTCTCAATTTTACATAGACCATAAAATATCTAATAAAATATTCATTTTTTATTTTACCTTAATACTTTTATGCACAAAATAATATGAGGAATCAATTGGTATAAAGAAAACACAAAATTATTTCTAAGAAAAAATATGTAATTTGCAATTAATTACATATTTTTTCTTAAAATAGCTATGTTTCTTTTTTACACCAATTGATTCCTCACAAATTATTTCAAGCTTCATAACTCGAAAAATACTTTAAAAATATTATAATATTTTGGAAAGTTCTTGAGATAAGCTATCACAATAAGTAATAAAAAATAAGGTGTTAAAAAATTAAAAGTAACCTTCATGTGACTTTCAAATAATTATCCAAGCTCAAATCAATGGCATCATCTTATGTCCTCTTTCGAGCCAAACAACTTTTGTCTGAAACATTTGTTTCTACAATCAAAAATAAGAAAGTTATCGGGTGGGAAACTTAAAATAATTCACATATGCAGCCCTATCTATCATCTTGGATGATAGCTTTGAGAGATATCAATGCATCACTTAAAATCGGCTACCCTGTATACATTATCTTGAATTATGCTCTGATTTACGTAAACATAATAAATTACTCCTTCTCTTCTTTTTCAAGCCAAGTCTTACAAATCTTTCTGTAAATTCACGATATCCCCTAATTCACGATGTAGGTTCTCACCTTGAATGAGGGAGCTGTTAAGCCACTTGACATAGTAGCTGTTCGGATAGAGAATGAGTACCTCGTTGCTGGCGATAGACACCGGAAGTAGGAGGGTCGCGCCAACGGAGACCCCCAGCACCCAACCGGCACCTTACACGCCTCCTCGTCTACTGATAGATAATCGTCGCGATCTCGGCGTCTGAAGCGTGCGATTAACCGACTGATATATAAACAAAAGAAGCAAAATACCCTAAAAACATTATTAATTGTTAAGATAGATAAAGAATTAGCTCTGAAATGTGCTTAAAACAACGTATATAAGAGCGAAAGACGCGATATAGCTGAAAAAGAAACGACGCCCCGTGTATAGAAAGTAAACAAATAAAATTTCCCCCACCTGCCCCCCCCCCCCCCCGAATTAATTGTGTTAATAATATTTTAATTTTATATATACAGGATGTCCCAGTTATCTTCCGTCATCTTTCAAAGACAGATTCCTGAGATCATCTGAAGACGATTTTTCCTCAACGAAAATGTCGAGGCACTAATAATTTTCGAATTATAAGTAATTGAAAATAAGGGGCTTTTCGTAAACTAAGCTTTGTAGAAATAAAATATTAACAAAACCACATTCTTTGATTAATTTTAAATAGAGTTTACTTTAATTGAGTTTTAATTTAACAATAAGACTTAATTGCAAAGATATATGATGACAAAAATCGGGAACATGCAAAAAATGATAGCCTTCATTGATATTTTCACTGGAAAAAATCAATCGTCTCCAAATGATCCCAGGAATCTGTCTTTGAAAGATTGATTATGAGTTTTGGGACATCCTGTATATACATACACAATAATATTATACTAAATATAAATATTATATATTCAAAAAAATTGCTTATATTGTTTTAAAAATTTTTTAAATTATTTTTTTTAAATATATATTTTAATTTTTTTTAAATATATATTTTAAAAAATGAATATTTAATATATATATATATATTTTTTTTTTTAAATATATATATATATTTTTTAAATATATATTATTATTGATTATATATATATATATATATCATATATATATATATATATATATATAATATTTAAAAAAACCATATATATTAAACAATAATTATTTTTGATTATAAAAGACGTGCATGTGTATAATTTACAATAAAATACATTTTGATATTGAATAATAATTATATAATAAATAAATTATTAAAATATTATATATTATTATTGATTATATATGTATATATATATATATATATATATAATAAAAAAAAAAAAAAATTTTTTATAATTAAAAATAATTATTGTTTAATATATACGGTTGCAAAAATAATTATTTTGCGTCGTGGGAAGATAAATAAAAGCAGCATTTTTCCAGATATCCTTGATATTCATTATTGATTGTTGGCGCTTGATAAAATTCTTGAGATACAATGACGTTATGTAATAATAATAATACTGAATACCATTAACGCCGATTAGAGGAATGCTTACAACGCAAAAAAAATATAAAAGTATGTCAGTAAACGAAGCCATACTACACATGCGATTTAAACTTATCATCCCGTTGTTTTTCTTCCATCACTGTATTTTTTTAAATATCACAAGTATAATTTGCGATATAATTAATCAGTGTAATAGCTAACAATGTTAATAAGTGGAAATGAAATATTGATTTCTTAATTTTCGTTTCCTTCAAAGAAAAACACCAATGTTTTCAATTTATTATAATTGAATATTTTTATTTAAATTAGTTCGCTTAGCAAAATATTACAAACTTTAATTTTTGAATGTTTTTAGATTTTGCAGATAATTGTTCTGGTTTTTATATATCTCTGCACATACAGGGTGTATTTGAAATGATACACTAAACTTTAGGAGCGTATTCTAGAGGTTAAAATAAGACTTTTTCTTTCCTATGAACATGGATCCGCAAATGAACCCTCCTCCGAGCTAGAGGCCCCTAAAGTTTTGGAGAAAAAATTAAAAATTAGCTGTATTTCAGAAAAATTATTATTTTACCTTGGTTTTGACATTATCTATCATCTCCTCTCTTGAGAGATAAATAAATTTGCGTTGCAGGTGTTTGGTCAATTTCACACATTTTCGAATTTTAACTCATTAGCATTCATTTGCGGACCTATGTTCATAAGAAAAAAGTTTTATTTTGACATCTAGAATACGCTCCTAAAGTTTAGTGCATTATTTCAGATACAACCTGTATATATTTTTTGCATCGAATAATATAATATATTTTTATGAGATTTTTTATATCATTATATATATTATTTATATCATTATATATATTATTTTATGAGATATTAATATATTTAACTTTAATAAAAATATATTTTAATAATATTTAATAATATTATATTCATACAATTAATATAATTTATGTACAGGGTGAGCCATTTTAATCAACGCACGCAATTATTTCGGAAACAAACCATTTTAAAGAAAAATGTTTCAGACAAAAATTTTATGGTTTTGAGGGGACCATAAGATGGTATCATTGGTTTGATCTTGAAAAGTCATTTGAAGGTCACGTGAAGGCCACCTCAATTTTTTTAAAAGGCACCCCCTATTTTTTATTACATATTCTTGTAGCTGGCCTCAAGAGCTTTCCAAAACACTATAATTAAATATTTTTCCATTAAGTGCTTTTCGAGTTATGAGGCTTGAAATCATTTCTTAATTTTACGTAAACCATAAAATAAAAAAAAATATTCATTTTTCGATTATCTTACCTTAATCCTTTTATGTACAAAATAATGAGAGGAATCAATTGGTGTAAAGAAAACATACAGTTGTTTCTAAGAAAAAATATGGAATTGTTAATTGCAAATTACATATTTCTTCTTCGAAACAACTATGTTTTTTCTTCATTATTTTGTACATAAAAGTATTAAGGTAAGATAATCGAAAAATGAATATTTTACTAGATATTTTATCATTTATGTAAAATTAAGATATTATTTCAATCCTTATAACTCGAAAAGTACTTAACGAAAAAACATTTAATTATAGTGTTTTGGAAAGCTCTCGAGGTCAGCTAGAAGAATATGTAATAAAAAAAAAGGGGTACAATTTAAAAAAATTGAGGTGACCTTCACATAACCTTCAAATGACTCTTCAGTGTCAAACCAATGATACCATCTTATGGTCCCTTCGAAACCATAAAACTTTTGTCTGAAACATTTTTCTCTAAAATGCTTTGTTTCCGAAATAATTGCGTGCGTTAATTAAAATGGCTTACCCTGTATAATAATAAAAATTATATATTTATATATTTATTACAATATGTAACATATGTATTATATAAAATCGCACAAAATTTTATTGAAATATATTAATTAACATTACATATACATACATAGATACATGTGTGTGTGTGTGTGTGTGTGTGTGTGTGTGTGTGTGTGTGTGTGTGTGTGTGTGTGTGTGTGTGTGTGTGTGTGTGTGTGTGTGTGTGTGTGTGTGTGTTTGTGGTACAGGATGTCCCATTTAATTTTGCAGTCAAATATCTCGATAGAGTAGAAAAAGTTGGTTTACAAAAATTGTATGGTTTGAAGGTGGTCATAAGATGGTGTCATTGATTTGATTTTGAAAAGTCGTTTGAAAGTCATGCGAAGCTCACCTTCAATTTTTTAAATAGAACCCTCTATTTTTTTATTACTTATTCTTGTAGCTTATCTCGATAACTTTCCAAAACACTATAATAAAGTATTTCTTTATGGCTTGAAATAATTTTTTAATTTTACATAAAATATCTAGTAAAATATTTATTTTTTGATTATCTTACCTAAATACTTTTATGTACAAAACACATAATTGTTTCCAAGAAAAAGTAATTTGCAATTAACAATTCCATGTATATTAATATATATTAATTTCAATATAATAAATATTAATATATTTTAAATAGATGAATATATTTAATACATCCACATACTTATATTAAAAATTTTTATAGAAAAATGTATACAATATACAGTGTTTGAATTAAAAATTGGACTAATGCTCGTGAAGCAGTAGAGCGTAATAAACGGAATGGAAAAATCTTTTACCATTTTGCAATTTTTGCAATAATTATTGAAATATCAATTGAAGAGAATAAGAGCGTGTTTCCCACAATTAGACCCCCCAACATGTGTTCGAAACGTGCCAACAGAGTAGTATCGTATGACAATGAAAACACAAGAGTCGTAGAATGCACAGCCAAACTGCTCGTTGCCACGTGATACTCGTGGCTGACATATCTAGAAAACATATCTGACTATCTAGATGCGTGAAACGCGTACTCATTCGCCAGTTCTTTTTAATTAATTTTAATTTATTTTAATAATTATTGCAAAATGATAAAGAACTTATCTGTTCAATTTACTGCGCTCTACTGCCTCATAAGCGTTGCTCCAATTTTTCAAATACTTTGTACAGGGTTAGGAAAGTCTGAATATCCCTTAATATTTCGAAAAATACGCATTTAAAAAAAAAATGTTTTATACAAAAATTATAGCGTTTTATGTGACGCATTACATAGCAACATTATTATGACCTCGAATAGCGTTGTCAAGGTTATGTGAAGGTCAGCTTTAATTTTTTAAATGGAACCCTATATTTTTTATTACATTATCTTGCAGCGTATCTTGAGAGCTTTCCAAAACACTATAATAAATTATTTTTCCATGAAGTACTTTTCGAGTTATGAGGCTTGAAATCATTTCTTAATTTTACATAAACCATAAAATATCTTGTAAAATATTCATTTTTCGATTATCTTATCTTAATACTTTTATGTACAAAATAATGAGAGGAATCAATTGGTAAAGAAAACATACAGTTGTTTTTAAGAAAAAATATGGAATTGTTAATTGCAAATTACATATTTTTTCTTAGAAAGTTTATTAATTCCTTAATTGATGTAATGAAGAATTTAAATCTGAGATTTTCCCATGAGATCATATTTCGACAGCGATAAATAAGACGATAAACGATTCTCATTCAAACGAATTGTTCGATCTATCAATTTACAATGTTCAATTTATCGATCTGCTTATACTCCGATCGATATTCTGATACTCCATTAGCGATCATTTATTTATTCATTCGTTTATTAGTATTTGTATATTCATTTATCTACACGCGTGTATGTGTATTATTATCATTCTCGCTATATTAATACAATGTATACGTTATAATTGACGTATTAATTCGCCCGGGGAACGAATGTAATAACGGAGCGCGTATAATTATGAACAAATAGAACACGAATACGTGACATTTTCGGCATCGTGGTTGGCAAAAGCTTCTTGTCGGGAGCTGAGAATAGGACGGATGAAAGCGGGACAAAGGCGAACTTTCGCGAGAACAATGCACCTATAAAGAAGCTCTGCTATTTATTTATAATTATTTGTACATCTATTAATTATTTGGACTATAATATTTATATTTATTTTATGATAAACAACATATATGTGTGCGTGTGTGTATAAAATTCAAATATGATATAAATATATTAATATATAATATATAATATATAATATATAATAATATCATAATATATGATATATTATATATAATATATCATGTATTATGATATTATTATATATTATATATTAATATATTTTTTTATTTATTATTTAATTAATTAATATATTTAATATATTTAATTTTTAATTAATTAATTTATTTATATTTATATCATTATTTATATTTATATCATACTTGAATTTTATACACATATGCAAAAATATTAACTTTATATAAATATATTATATTATTGTATGATATATTAATATATAATATATCATATAATAATATAATATATTTATATAAAGTTAATATTTTTTATCATGTTTAAATTTTATAATAAATTAGAAATTAAGATACAAAAAAAGGGATAATACAAAATAAAATTTATTCTTCAATCTCACGATGAAATTTGCGTAAAACTTATATAATTATATAAAATTGATCTCTTGTGAAATTATCAAGAAATCAAATCTCTCTCGAAATAATTATCGCTTAGATTATATTTATATAAATTAATTAATTATCCTTTTATTATTGGAAAAATTATTTCTCATTCATACATAAAGGAGCAAATAAAAATAGAAAGAATAATAAATATTAAAAATATTAAAAATAATTAAATATTAAAAATAATTAATACTAAAACAAAATCATATATGTGAGAAAGATAAATAAAAATAATAAATAGTTACAGAATGCTTTTTCATTCACAGAATAAGGACATTGAATTCCCAAGAAGGCAGAAAAGATAACGTGTGTAGTTGATTACCGTTATCGCTCGTGTCATTTTTGATCATTGACCTCGATTGGAAAGTCTACTGAACATTATATTTCACGAGATTCTGAATTTTTTTTTTATTTCTATTTGTACACTTCATTCGATCCGATTAAATAAACGGGACTTTTTTACGAGAGCTCGTTTTCTTCTCTTTCTTTAATTTTAAATTGCATTGTGTTCTTCCAAGGTTTTCCATATTTTATTTTATTTTATATTCAAATTCAAGTATGTTTTATTGTTTCTTTCGTTATTTATATTAATATAAATTCTTCTGATTGTTCCTTCCTTCTCTCGTTTTGAAGACAATACTTCGGAGATAATTTATATAATTGCACTTGAATTATAACTCTGTATTGTAATCATTTTTAACTGATGTGTCATCAATCTGTCTTATTAAGTATTTATATTTTGCACTAGAAGGTTTTTTTCCGTTTAATGATTAAATAAATAAATAAATGATTAAATAAATAAATGAATGATTAAATAAATAAATAATCACGCTTGTAATTAAATGTGAAACAATTAAATTACAATTATATATATTAATTATACTCTTGGCAAATCGAGATGCGAGAACAAAGCTTTCACAAGAGATACTTTCCAAAGAGATAAGTATCCAGAAAAACACGAGAAAACGAGGTGGGAAAAAGTATATCAGTTGATAGGCGCGTGTTTATTCCGATTATAATTGCATATCTGATCGTATCTCAGACACATAAAGATAGCTGGCCAAATAACATTAAATTTGCTTTTTCCTGTGATTGCGCTTCTATATCATTTCTTGTGTTTAAATTCAAATAGAAGAAAAGTTTTCTAGAGACGCGGTTTTTGATGATTTTAATATCACTCTTCGATCTCGATTTTATCTGTTAAGCATCGATTAATTTGCCAGTAAGCGATCAATATCAAAATTTTTAACAATTAATTATTTATATAATCATCAATATAATATTTATTCATATTTACCATCTCATCATATAATACTTATCATATACTTCTGCAAGTTTATAAAATGTCTATTCAAATCTTAAATATTAAAAAAAAACTTTTTATTAATTTTTTAAATCTTTTTGCTCAAAACTCCAGGTAAAAAAATTTTAGAGATTTTTCTAATGAATTTTTTTAATTTTTCTAATTTTTTAAATAAATTTTTCTAATTTTTCTAATTAAACTTTCATTTTTCACTTATCACGAAAAATTGCAATAAGAAATATTTTAAAATATATTAAAATATATATTAAAATTTATAATATATTAAAACATTTTAAAATATATTAAAATATTTTATAAATATATATCCGTTAAAATATATTATAAATTCATACTCAATTTATATTTATATATTTAATTTCTTAACAAAATATGGAGAAAGAATATATATTTATTCTATATCATATATATAAATTGAATATATACTTATAATATATTTTAAACGGATATATATTTATAAAATATTGTAATATATTTTAAAATATTTTAATATAAATTTTAATATATATTTTAATATATCTTAAAATAAAATAATTCTAAAATTTATAATATATAAATATTTATAAAATATTATATATATTATATATTATAAAATATTTATAATATATAATATATAAATATTTATATATTTCAAACACATAATTCATAACTTGGTTTATCGGCGATTTCCTGTATAAAAAAAATTATCAAAGAAAGAATTTTTTCAAAATTCAAAATTCCTCTTGAGTTCCAAAATCTCATAAAAATTTTCCGATTTTTTTCAGTAAAATAAGAGAAATCCTGAGTAAAATAAGAGAAATTCTTGAGTTGAATTTTTCATGTTTTTCCGGTGAATTTTTTCTGGTTAATCAACTTGATCTTCTTCTTTCTTTTTTCTTCATTTAAATCACATATTTTCTATCTCTAGACCGGTTCTCATCGCGAGAAATGCACAAAACAAAAATGACAAAAATGAATGCGCTTCCTACACGTGCTTCGAGAGCCATGACTAAGTCTGCGAAACGTATGTGCATTCACTTGGGTAAACGCCTTGCGCCAGTCGTTCGTAATATTTGAAATTTCTCCAAGGCGTTTCCTAGTAAGTTTCATCTTATAACAAGAACAGAAACGAATAAATTCCAAGAGAATTAAAGTCGAATATTTTGTTCGAAGATTCGCAAAATTATTTCCGTAGAGGGAAACTCGCAGCAAATTATTTGTCTGCCATAAATTTACACAATTTTCACATTTTTCTACAGAAAAAATCCTTAAATTAAAGATAATTATTTGAATCTACTCAAATTTAAAAAAATTCCTTAAATATTCATTGATTTTTCAGAATTTTTATTTAAAATTCAGAGCATTAAAGATGTTTTGGTGCAACGTTCTAAAATAAGATTTTTCATTCTATATGTTTTCTACTGGTTTTTTTTACTTATACGAAAGAAAAACAGTTTTAAATTTTAAATGCAAGTTTGCAAATGTACTGAAAAAATTGAACAATTTCATAAAATGAACATTTTCATTCGCATAACATTTTTATTTTTGTATCATTAAAATTAAGAATATGTAGTAAATGTGTAATAAAGAATGTGTAGTGCATACTTAATATTTTCTCTAAAGACACTGAATATATAGAGATAGATGTATATTTATAATATATTTTAACGTTTTACGCACATAATTTACTTATTACAACGGGAATAAAATTATCAAAGGGAGAATTATTTAAAAAATTCTGATTTTTCCAGGTATGAACAAAAGAAATTTAAGAATTTAAAGTTTTTCATATCTTTCCAAGGAGTAGACGCTTCGATTTAGACAGTGAACTGTTCGAGAAATTAACGCAAAATTTAAAAATAAATTCAATTATTTATAAATCTTTTTCAAAATACTACATTTGTTACATAGGAATATATATATATATATATATATATATATATATATATATACAGGGTGAGCCATTTTAATTAACGCACGCAATTATTTCGGAAACAAAGCATTTTAGAGAAAAATGTTTCAGACAAAAGTTTTATGGTTTCGAGAGGGCCATAAGATGTTATCATTATATATATATATATATATATCATAATATTAGAAATATATATGTGTTATAATATTATAATAATAATATTTATCATATTAATATTATATTACATAATAAATATAATATAATAAATATATATTTATCATTTTTATATTATATTACATAATAAATATAATATAATAAATATAATAAATATATATATATATATTTTTTTTATATTTATTTATTTAAAAATATTTACGATTTAAAAGTTTATATACAAATGTGTATTATATTTTTTCAACTTTTGTTGATTTGTTTTAAACATTTTATTATTTAAATAAATAATTTTGCAAATTTGACTTCACATTTATAATCAGTGATCCAAAAAATTCCTATTTTGCATTAAATTTTGTTTCTTATGCATTTTTTTTGTACTTATTGATGATAAGAGGGTGAAAATTAAAAACTATCCGTAAAATCGTTTATGGGCAAAAATGGAAAAATACGGGTGAAATATTTTTCATAATTCTACATTCATTTCAAATTTGAAAAAAATCGGAGTATAACACCTGGATAGATTTACTTGTTAGCCTCGTTAATCGATCCACGTCGACACACAACAGACTTCCTGAACAAGCGTTTATCATTCATTATGGTGCGATAACACTCACAATTGAATAATTATAGCAGCGAGCAAACTGCATTTGATTCGAGTCAAAAATTTCCTTCCTTTAAATTTCCGCCACGTTTCCCCAATGTTCACCCTTGTACAAGAGGATTATAAGTATGTATATAAGGAACATATACAGAGTGGCTCTTAACATTTCAGCCAGACTTTGAGATCTTATAGGAAATTTAATTCTGAACAAAAAATTTCCGATAAACAAGGGTCGAAAAATGCTTCCTTAAGAAGTTATTGTTCAAAAACCTTTGATGAAGGAAGAGCAAAAGATGAAAAGAAAATGAAATAAAAAGAAAATAAAACTAAATAAATTTTTTGAAAAAAACGATAAAAATAAAAAATAAAAATTTTTTTCTTTTATAAAATTCATTTTTTTCAAGAAATTTATTTAATTTTATTTTCTTTTCACCTTTTCCTTCAGAGCGATAACTTCTTAAGGAAGCATTTTTCGACCCCTGTTTATTGGAAATTTTTTGTTCAGAATTAAATTTCCTATAAGATCTCAAAGTCTGGCTGAAACGTTTTCGACCCATGTTTATAAGAAATTTTTTGTTCAGAATTAAATTATAGGAAATTTTTTGTTCAGAATTAAATTTATAGGAAATTTTTATAGGAAATTTTTTTGTTCAGAATTAAATTTATAGGAAATTTTTATAGGAAATTTTTTGTTCAGAATTAAATTTATAGGAAATTTTTATAGGAAATTTTTTGTTCAGATTTAAATTTCCTATAAGATTTCAAAGTCTGGCTGGAACGTTCGGGGCCACCCTGTATACAATATAATACGAAATATATTTTTGAATAATTCGCTGTTAAAAAAATATCTAATATAATGTAAAGTTCTCTTTAGGAAAAAAAAAAATTTGCCAGAGAATATAATTTATAAATCGCAATATTATACACACACACACTCCAGAATTTCATTGAAGCGTACGAAGGACATCTACGTTTGATTGTAACCGCAGAAAAAATATATATTCTTATTTTACGAGCGCAGGAGACGAGATAGGTTTTTTGTGCTCTCGCGAGGAAGAATAAATTCATTCTATATACTTACTATATTTTCCCGCACGGTATTGTGAAACAACTGTTCCCTGAGGTCAGCGTCATCTTCCATCTTCACCTGTTTGTCATCAGCTGATAATCGTGGTTGACCAGCGGCAGCGACAACATTTTACCGCATTTTTTCTCGCACGGTTTCGCGTCAACGTGTATCCCGAAGGAAACGTCACGTTCAGGGTATATCACGCTCACTCTCTCCTGACGTGTCTTTGCCTGACGTCAAACTGTGTGTTTACGAGACGGTAGGCATGGCTCTTCACCATCATCAATGTCAACTGACTGACCAATCGGCCAACTGTCACCACGATCATTTATGCACCTAAAGGTAGGTTTTCACTTAAGCCTGGAGCACATAAGGCTGGGTCTACAATAGACAATTTAAGCCCTAAGCTTTAAGAAATTGACCAATCACAATCGATATTTTCTTCATACTTGATTGTGATTGGTCAATCTTTTAGGCCCGTTCCAACAGTGGCCAATTAGTTTAACTAGTTAAGTAGTGATGCCAACCACTGAAACAAAATTCGATAAGCTGGATTAGATTTTGACAAGTTACATTTTCGCAAAATATACATAAGTGAAACATTGAAAATTTATAAATTTTATAAATAAATGTATATATATTTTCAATATTTCACTTATGTATGCGCCTTTAATTTTATTTATATTTAACAAATTTATTATTGCGCTGAAGATGGCTTGAAAATAAGCCAAAACTGATATCCGCACTTGATATTCTTTTTATATATTTTATATATATATATTTTTTATATTATTATATTTTTATTATATTATATTATAATATTTTATATTATTATATTATTTTATTATTATATATTTCTTTATATTATTATATTTTATATATTCGTGTCATGTATTTATCGTTATAGTTTTATTAATTTCTATATTATTTGATGTAATTATCGATGATTAATATAATATATAATTTATTTTTGATGATTTATTTTGAAACTAAGCTCTCAATGCCTTTGTTCTAATTTCATTTTATCTTTTATAGTGAGCTTAATTATAATTATTCTTATGTATATTTTGCGAAAATGCAACTTGTCAAAATCTAACTTAGCTTATCGAATTTTGTTTCAGTGATTGGCATCACTACTGAACTACTAGTTAAGCTAACTGGCCACTGTTGGAATGGGCCTAGGCCACGGTCTTACATACAGGTCTGGAAACTCCGGTGGTGGGGGAGGTCTCACTTAGTGTGTCCGGTTTTCGGGAGTTCATGGCTTGCCTGCTAGGTTCGCTGCGATCTAGAAGTTGCATACGAGCGAGAGAGACAGAGATAAAAAGCAGTAGTCGGTCTCTCTCTAACATATGTCTCGCATTGCGACTTCTAGATCGCAGCGAATCTAGCAGGCAAACCATGAACTCCCGAAAACGGACGCACTAAGTGAGACCTCCCCCACCACTAAAAAAGGCCTGAGTTTCCAGATCTGTATGTAAGACCGTGGCCTAGGCTTATGGCTTAAATTACCTTGGCCTGAGGTTATCTTTTCAATGAATAATAATGGGTGCTTTCCATTTAGCGACACAAGTCGACACAAGCGTCATTCTATCTTTGTTTATTGTATTCATTGAAAAAGGATAGAATGACGCTTGTGTCGACTTGTGTCGCTAAATGGAAAGGATCCAATAAACAAAGATAGAATGACACTTGTGTCTACTTGTGTCGCTAAATGGAAAGCACCCATTGTAGAGCCGGTCTAAAAAAACTTAGCAGTAAACTTAAGACTTAAACGAATCGACCAATCACAGCCGAGCAATAAGGCAGTGGCTTAAGTTTACTGCCAATCATATCGACCTGTGCCTAGGGTAACCAGCAACGATTAACCAATGAGGGAGGCTTATTTTGAATTGGCCAATTGGGGCTATCGGATCCCGTCCGATTAATTGCAGTCATTCTTCACGTTGTTATTTTCGCTTTTTGGGATGCGAAATAAACGAAAACCTTTTCCATTTTGATTTCTGTAGCCTTTTACGCAGCAACTTACGAACTTCTTACATCATATGATTTGATCATATTTTATTAGAAGTCCAATTTTTTTTTATTACATTTTCAATCTGTTAATTAATATTATTTGCCTTTAAAAGAAAAGCTATGATATTTTACATAAAAGTTGACTTATCAATATTTAAGATGTATTGAATATCATATAAAAAGAAATTATATTTCTCTTTCATTCATAGGAAAGTCCGGTTCGAGTTTCTAAAAAGAAAATAAAAATTTGAAAAAAATAAAAAATTTATATTTCTTTCTTTAGAATATTTACTTAGGCAATCAAATATGTTATATGTCATTAGCATATTTATTTTTCTAAATATTATTTAATATTTTCCTCTTTCATTTATTTTTTCTTTCTCACTGTCTTAGTTTTCTTTTAAAACATACTGGGTGTTCAAAAAGTCTGAACACCATCGAATATCTCGATAAGGAAGAGTTTTACTAGAAAGTATTTTAGACAAAAGTTTATTGTGGCTTCGAGGGGATATAACATGATACCATTGGTTTGACCTTGAAGAGTTATTTGGAGATCACATGAAGGTCATCTTCTATTTTTTAAATGGAATTACCTATTTTTTATTGAATATTCTGGTAGCTCACGTCGACAGCTTTCCAAAACACTACAATTAAATTAGTTTTCAATTAAGTACTTTTCGAGTTATGAGGCTTGAAATCATTTCTTAATTTTACATAAACTATAAAATATCTTCTAAAATATTCATTTTTTTCGATTATCTCACCTTAACACTTTTATGTACAAAATAATGAGAGAAATCAATTGGTATAAAGAAAATGCATAGTTGTTTTTTAAAAAAAATATGTAATTACGTTAATTGCAAATTACATATTTTTTCTGTGGTGACCTTCAAACGATTTTTCAAGGTCAAACAAATGACACCATCTTATGGCTTCCTTCAAGCTATATAACTTTTGTCTGAAACACTTTCTAATAAAACTCTTCCTAATCGAAATATTCGACCGTATCCAGACTTTTTTAACACCCAGTATATTCGCTATATGCTATCAAGAGACAGCATATAGAACTTTGCGTCCATATGACATTTTATCTAGAAAGTGGCAGCTCTTATGTAGAAAAAATTGACCTCAGTATCGGGTCTAATATTAAAAATACTTATCTGAACGTCTTAAGTATATTCAGACAAAGTCAAATACTTCAATATTCATACATGTATAAATGCAAATATAAAGTTATATTAGTTGAATGTTTGTAATAAAGAAATAAAAGAATTTTTAAAAATATTTGCAAAGAGACATTAAAATTTAAAATATAATGTACGTTTTTTCAGACGATCTACGTGAAATAGGAGATCGAAAACAAAACGATATTTAATCAAAATCAATAACTTGTGTATTATGTGTATTAACAATCCTCAATAAAAAGAGTGCATCGCAAACGATTCGCCCTAATAAATAGTGTTGCTATTCATAAATTGTTTTGCTCGAGTAGAAAACATGCTCTTGTTGCATCTAGCTATGAAACGGCATTTCTTTAATCCTAAACAGTATAAAATATCCTTATATATTTTATACAAAATTGCCCTATAATATAAATCAAACAATATATTGCATAAATATTCTTAAAATATAATTCTGGATAAATATATATATATATATATATATATATATATATTTATATATATATTAACACACACAAACACACGCGCGCATAGAGGATTTGGGGTTATTAAATACTATGGCAGTAATGAACCATATTAGAGTCCTTATCTTTGTTATGATAAATGCGCGCATACATATACACGCATACACGAATACACACAACACACACACACCACACACACACACACACACACACACACACACACACACACACACACACACACACACACACACACACACACACACACACAGATTAATAAAAAAAATTTAAATACAATTACCTAAAAAAATATATAATAATTACTAAAATTATTACCTAGCATATAATTGCACAAAATATATACGTTTCAATACAATTCATAATATCATTCAATTCATAATATCACTCATGTGCTCTTCTCTTTTTCTCTCTTTTTCCAGCATAAGCATGAAACTCCCCATCGTTCGATTTTTGTCATACAAAAAAAAATCTGCAGTAATAAGTACTTATATTAAATTGTTGCAGCAGTATGAATAAATGAATAAATCAAGGACATTCGGAGCATTTCCGAAGCGAGGAAGAAATCTCTCTCGCTGTATACTGTTTAGGGTCAAGGATAATCACCGAAGAATTTGATAATATGAGCAGACGATGCGAGGAGGCTACGCTGCCACTTCGCCAAAATTCGTGTGACCAGTGTCCTTGGCGTGCTGTTGCGCCGCCGCCTGTCCGTTCAGTCTAATTTTGCAGTCGATGCACATCAAAGTGAACTTTTGTACATCCGTAAACTGACGACTCGATCTTGCTTCTCTCGCGAGCTGGGCAGCTTCCAGCAACATCCTTTCATCTTCAGTAGGAAAGATTGTTTGAATGCTGCCGCTCTGGTAAAGACCCATAAAAGTCACAAAATCGTCAGCAAAAAAAATTAATTCTAAAGATTGAGAGATTCTTTTTAATTCTTTTAATTCTTTTTAAATAAAGGACTTCAAAAGAAAGGACAAAATCGCTTAATTCTTCTAGATATTGATAAAATCTCAGAGGATTTGCGCTAAGAAAACTTCAAGTATTGATAGTAAATTGAAGAAACTTACGTCAAGCGGTTCCAGATAAAGTGGATCATAATGGATGCCATCAAATATGAGGAAAACCCGTTGGGCATAATGTTGGTCCTCGCCAAATCTGTTAATAATTGCATTAATGCTGTCAATCACCGCTATCTCTAAGCCATAGAACTTGGACAGGATTGATAACTCGATGGCGCCGCCCCAGGAATCTGCTTTGAGGATCCATTTGCAATAATCAGCATTCGGTCTGCCCAGAAATGCTTCCGAGTATTCGTCCGGATCAGCTGCCACCGCGTTTGCTATAATCTCTCTCATGAAACTGGCACAGCTGGTGTCAACCTTCCCTGAAGAAGTATTAAAGTAGCAATTATTATAATTTATAGCTTTCTAAAATAATATTTATTAAATATTTATTAAAATATTTATTAAATATTATATTTTCTCTTACAAATGCAATCTTAAAATTATTCCTCAATTATTACTTTGCCCCATTTTTATTTAGTATTTATACGTCTAATTTATACAGTCCTTGAAAATGTAATATTTACTATTTATTAAAGTTGATTAAATTATTATTTATTAATATTTGCTTTTTGAAATTGTAATTATGTTATACAAATATATAACAAGTGTTAAAAACAAGTGTTAAAAATATATTTTTAACACTTGTTTTTTCATATTGAAAAAAAATTATTTAAACCTTTTGTTTTGGATATTTGATTTACTTTATATTTTAATTATCTTTTAATATCTCCTCACCATTCAAAACATAGCCTACACTGGTAAAGAGGCAAGAGTTGTCTGCGGGCACGACTTTCCTCATAAGGACACCGGGAGCATTGGCGAAACTTTCCTGATCGACAATGTGTGATCGTCCAAAATCGTTGGGGCTAAACATGATCTGAAAACATGATGCTTATATGAGATAATTTTTCTCTTGATTTTTGATTGAATAAATATGATGAAAATCTCTTAATATGACAAAAATAATTTTATTCGTCATACATGTCATTCATGTTTAAATAAAAACAGGAATAACTGAAATAATTTCAGATTGTGAGTTTTAACATTCTATATTTATATTTTTAATTTTAAAAAGAGAAAAATGTAAAAAAGAGGAATTTGTTATTTGAGATAAGGATAGATTTCTTAATAAAATTTATTTTAAAAAAATAGCCGTTTTCAGGAAGAGATTATCATCACATTATATTAGATGTATAAATAAGTTTTTTACTATTTTTTATATAATTTAATGTTTATTGACCAATTATATATGTACAGAACAATTAAAAATAATTTTTCAGCTTTCTTTCATCTTTTGATATAAGTTTAAATTCTGAATCAATAGAAACTATAGTCTTTACTTGCGATGGATTCATTAAATAATTTTCTTATTTCTTTGACATTTCTAAATTTTCTGCCAGGCAAAACATACTTTATCAACCAAAATAAGTAACAGTGAAGGTACTATATTCAAGTGTCAATAATTCTGCCATAGGCAAAAATTTAAACGAGTAACAATCTTTCCCTCTAAAGGGTCATTTTCTTTCCAACTGTTTGCTTAAAATAACTAGCGACAATAGCAATCTACAATAATTGTTTCATCTGGTTCAAATAATTCCTAGTAAATCACACCCAACTATCTTGCTCAATATCATATGATGAAATTGATCAAGAATATATTATTGAAACTTGGCTAGAGAGGATCTTTTGCTTCATTCGCATGTTTATTGGACACAGCACCTTTAAATAGTAATTTTTTCTAATTAACGTAGCATGTTTTATCTGCTAAAAAATTCAGAAATGTCGAAAAAATAAGAATAACTTGATAATAAATAAATAAAATAAATTCACTGCAAGTATAGGCCAGAATTTATTCTACTGATCCAGAATTTATAACTTGCTTGAAAGCTGGAAGAAAATGCTGAAAAATGACGGAGATTATTTTCATGACGAAATAAGTATAATTTATAATTATAATTAATATAATATTAATATATATAATATTAATATAATATTAATATATATTAATATATATAATATTAATATATATAATATTAATATAATATTAATATATATAATATTAATATATTAATACATATAATATTAATATATTAATATATATAATATTAATATATTAATACATACAATATTAATATAATTAATATAATAAATAAGTATAATTTGTCAATAAACAAAAAATTTCATAATTAAAATTAATAAAAGTGATTGATAGATAACAATCAAGATAAAATAAAGATAGGAAGGCGAAACCACTGCGCTGAGATAGACGTGGCGTATAAAAAGGTAAAAAATTGACTTTCAAACATAAATAAAATTTCATCAAAAACAGTAGAAAATTTATTATAATACTACACCTAATAATTGTTCGTCGAAATATTAATACAATCAATTACATAACGTCCCATGTATACTTACCTAAGCGTACTCCAAAAAAAAAATAAAAAAAAAAACGAGCGTACGTCTCTTCATTTATCCGACTGCACGAACCTGCTTCTCCTCGACGATGAGGGTGTCCCCGGAGATGATGCCGATACGTTCGATGGTGGCGTCGGTCGCGTCCAGATTGACAGGCTTGGGTGGGAAACCGGAGAGCACGTGGAGAGCGGCGACGGGTACCCCGGTGAGCTCGGCGAGCTTCGCCTTCAGCTGGAACACCTTGTCGTGGGGAGCGAGGCCATTAACGATTTTCTGACCCGACTTGGTCTTTACCCGGAGTACGAAGCCCGCCATGACGATGATTCGCCTGCGACTGAAGACGGCGGATACGTGACAGCTCTCGGTCCCGGAGCCCTCCGCCAATCAGCTGATCCGCACGTGCCTCCGCGGGACCCTCGCTCCTGTCAACGTCGCGCTCAGTCTCACCTACGTCTGCGAAAGCGCATCGTTATCGTGCCGGGATTCGTGATAACAGCAAGCAACTGGCAGCCGGCGGCTGATTATCGCGAATTTACGCGAGCGAAGTGAAGTTGCCGAGCTTGTGATTCTTGGGATCCTCTCTTGGGAAGTTCCCTATCCGACAGCCAATGGCTGCGTTCAGCAGAAAATGCTGCTTTGCAACAGTTGTAAAATTCGTGAATCTGATTGGTGTATGCTCTTAGATTCAGCCAAAATTAAAAGCATATACCAATCAGGCTCACGAATTTTACAACAGTTGCAAAGCAGCTTTTTCTGCTGAACGCAGCAAATCGGTTCGTTCGACTAATCGCTGGTCCCAAAGCCTAGAATTTTTGGTATAATGAATATTATTAATAGTAATTCACGAGAATATAATCATGGTAAGTTATTCTTGAATCATTTGTGGAGTTTTTTTTTAAATACCATCTTGAAATATTTTTTCAACGATGTTTTTGGGAAGGATTTTACCGAAGCGAGTTTTTCGCGTCGGCCAATCAGAAAGTCTACAAGTCTAGATATTCCCGTACGATATGATTGGCCCTAGAGACCCTGTAATAAGAGTCTGGCCATCAGATAGAGTGAGCGCATATTGAGAGTACGTTTCGTCCATGTTTACGCAAAATCCTACGAGAGAGATAGATATAGAATCTATGCAGAGACTCTAGATTTCACTTACACGAATGTATGTGTTTCTAAATCATATGTCAAAATAATTTTTTATACTACTTTTCATACTATTTAATAAAATACTATTAAGTAAAATAAAATTTATCCTTATAATTTAATTATTATTATTTATATTATTAATATTTTAATTTTAATAAAATTTATTATAATTTATATAATATTTCTTATATATTATTCATATCTATAATATTCATTATTTATTTATAATATTTATTATTAATAAATATCATTTATATTCAAAATAGGTTTATTAAAATTTGAATATAAGCGGGAGTTGCATAAAAATGGCGGACCAATCAAAAGTGACCCCCTGATGGCCAGACTCTTATTGGCCGCATTCAGCGGACTCAATCGCTAAGTAGCAATCGAATATGATTGGTTTCTACTTTCAGGTCCGACCAATCAGCGTCGAGTTACATCAGAAAATCTAGGAATGTTGCCCAACTGTTGAGTCTGCTGAATGCGGCCATTAAGTCATTCTACTATTAGAGTCGTAAGTCGTAAGAAATTGACCAATCCCAGTTGAAGTTCAGGAGAATAATCAAATGTGATTGGTCAATTTCTTACGACTTATGATTTTACGACTCTATTGTAGAATGACCTTTAGAGGGTCTCTAATTGGCCCCATTCGGCGCATTTAAAGGCGTATTTTCATGTTACTAAGGTCCGAATTCATAGTCGTTTCTCAAATCTTAATACTAGAGAATTTTTTAAATCTATCCTAAGGGTGCTGTCACATGGCAGTCGGAATTTCGGAAAACGGAATCTCGGAAAAGTAAGAATACTAGAACTAGAAATTAAACGGGATTGAATTTTTATCTTTATAAGAAGAATTTTATTGTTAATAAATAATTGTTTGGTAAATATTTATTAATGTACATATAAATATTTAATCAAAATATTTTATCGTGTTTGTCGGTCCGGTTTTTTTGTGACTGACTCCCCATGGACTAATATTTCGGAGCATTTCGGAAATTGGTAAAAATATAAAACTTTATTTTGACAAGTTTTCCGACGAAAAAGTAATTAATACAATAGAAAAATATATAAAAAAATGACATTTGTATGTATTGTTTATTATAACAGAAAATAATAAAGAAATTTTCTAAATTGAAAAACAATTTGAGGTTAGAATAACATTCAGTTTTCCGTAAAAATCACTCCATGGGGGGCTATCGAAAATTGGATTGGAAAAAAATTCTGATTGGTCGATCACCACTCTAGTACTTTTCCGAGATTCCGTTTTCCGAAATTCCGACTGCCATGTGACAGCATCTTAATACGACCATTTCATTGGTTGAGGCTCGGTTCAACAGTGGCCAGTTAGCTTAACTAGTAGTTAAGTAGTGATGCCAATCACTGAAACAAAACTCGGTAAGCTATGTAGAGTGAGTCCCAGTTGCGCACAGAATAAATCGGACACAGGACTCTCTCGGACTTTCTATTGGTCAACCGTGCTAGGCCTCTAGGCATCGGTCGATATGATTGGTTGTGTCCGTTTCATTTTGTGCGCAACTGGGATCCTCCCGCTATGTACAAGGTTAGATTTTGACAAATTGCATTTGCGCAAAATATGTATATTGTACATATATATATTTTGCGCAAATGCAATTTGTCAAAATCTAACCTTGTACATTACTTACCGAGTTTTGTTTCAGTGGTTGGCATCACTACTTAACTACTAGTTAAGCTAACTGGCCACTGTTGAACCGGGCCTGAGCTATCCTATTCAACCAATGGCCGCATTCAGCAGATTCTACCGCTAAGTAACAATCGAACATGATTGGTTTCTACTTTCAGACCCGACCAATTAGCGTCGAATTACATCGGAAAATCTAGTAACGTTGCCCAACTGTTGAGTCTGCTGAATGCGGCCAATGAAATGGTCGCATAGAATAGATTTAAGAAATTCTATAGTCTTAAGATTTGAGAAACGACTATGAATTCGGACCTCAATTTTACAGACGTCACGTAAATAAAAATAAAGATACCAATTGCAAAAATGAGCATTGAGTGATAGCATGAAAAGGCGTCTTTAGGGTAGGTTTTCATGTGACACTCGATACTCATTTTCAGCTTCAAAAACGTTACATGATCAAAAAATGATGAATTGGTATCTTTATTTTTAATCACGTAATGTCTTTTGATGTTAAAAATGAGCATTGAGTGGTAGCATGAAAAGGCGTCTTTAAAGTAGGTTTTCATGTGACACTCGACACACAGTTTAACCAGTTACGACAGTAGCGTCGGCACCTTTGATGTTGCGATGTATGAGTCACATGACCCATCGCCATATTCTTGGTTGGAAAATGCCCCAAATTTAAAAACATTGAAGATGTGAAATGTTCACTACAAATTCTGTAATTATTATAATTTTTATATATAATTTTTCCAAAGGTTTCTATATATTGACAAAATTTTAACCATAGTTGAGCTCTAAAAAACATATAAAAATTAGTATTTTTAATTAAAAAGTAATAAGAATTATAAAGTTAAGTTTAATTGACAATAAGCACAATTTAACAATAAGTTTGATGCTACATAATTAAAATTACAAAGATCTTTCTAACAAGAGTGTAATTTATTTACTGCCGTATTATATAACATATATATATATATATATATATGTATAATATAATAACATATTTATATATTAATTATGTATATATATATAATAACATTAATAAATTTTACTTTTGAGGATCTTTCAGAAATCTAAAAAAATTAATTTCCTTTATATCTGTAACGTTTTACAGTTTTTGACCGCGCAAGCATATCCATCCATTTTTTATTACTTTTTTATTATTTTATATAGCCTATTCATAATCTATTTATAACCTATTCACTATAATAACATGACATAAATAACATGACATAAGTCGCCATATTGTTGGTTGGATTTTCGCGCATGCGCATTAGTAATTTAGGACACTGATTTTCATCTACTGTCGTAACTGGTTGAACTGTGCTCGACACTCATTTTCAGCTTCAAAAAACGTCACGTCACAGTTTAACCAGTTACGACAGTAGACGAAAATCAGTATCCTAAAATACTAATGCGCATGCGCGAAAAATTCAATCAACGATATGGCGACGTTGTCGATTTATGTCACGTCTGGTCATGTTATTATAGTGAATAGGTTATAAATAAATTATGAATAGGCTATATAAAATAATAAAAAAGTAATAAAAATGGGTGGATATGCTTGCGCGGTCAAAAACTGTAAAAACGTTACAAGTATAAAGGGAATTAGTTTTTTTTACATTTTCGAAAGATCCTCAAAGATAAAATTTGTTAATGTTATTATATACCCTAACAGCACATGATATCCCCCCCGGGATACGAATATTCTATATTCATACTGTGAATGTGCGTACTGTACGTAATATACTGAGAACATTCCTATAACATTGCTTGTAGTATATTATTTCTCGTATATTCTCAGGATATTTACAGAACATCTCTTGTAGTACATTATTGGTACATTATTTCTCGTATATTCTCAGGATATTTTCAGAACATACTTGAGTTAGAGGAAGTTATAGTAATACCATTTTAGATACGTAACTTCCGATCTTGCCGGTAACGGTCTTTTTCGTTAGAATATTAATCGCATGTCCATGCTGATTTTTGCTTCACGAAGATTATCATTTTAATCACAGGTAAGCCTCCTTTTTCTTTTGTAAATTTTATTTTATTAAATATAAGAAAAATTTAAGAGTATTTTTTTTATATATTTTTAATATTATTTTTCATATATCAAGTTAGAAAATGATAAAAAATTCCATTCACAAATTTGAGGTTGTTTTTAGAAAAAGTCGCATATAAGAAACAAAAATATAATTAATTTTCATTCCTTTTTAACAAATAGATGAAGAATAAACGGGTTAAATATATAGTGTTTTTATTTCTACAATATTAATCTAACATAAATTAACC